>JADRCD010229698.1:0-24579 GCA_019843815.1 Montemys delectorum | reverse complement strand
TCATCTTCCAGATACCTGAGTGTTTAATGGTAGAAATCAGGGAACACATCTACAAGCACAGTCACCTACAGCATCAGCACAAATGTGGCTCGACTGAGACTATAAATTCTTTCAGACCAAGAAGATCATCATCCATCCCTTCATTTGCCTTGTATATTTTTCAGAATCCACAGAACAACCAATAAGTACAATAGCTGATCTTGGATCTATGAATTTTAATCTACACGGAGTAAATTTTACTCTTAGCAAATCTAATACCCACAGGTAACTGAGAATAAATTAAAAAGTGTTCCAGCAAATCTTTTCATGATAACAGCAGAAGCAGAAATGTCACAGAGGCTTATATATTCTGAGGGTCCTGTGTAAGGGTGTACGTGCAAAAGAAACTCTCCCTCCTGCTTAGAGAAGGCCCATCCAGCCTCTCTGGCTCACTCAGACCCACAGGTAAGGGAAGGCTGGCCAACGCTAGCTACCCCTCCAATCTCCCAAACTCACAGAGAGGTTCTCTCACAAGAAAAGCAAGGAAGCCAGGTATTTTCCCAGAGAGCCAGAGTCTGCTAAAGAGAGCAAATGAGACTGCGGTCACCACCCTCACCACAGCGCCCTCCTCCTATCCTTCGCAGTTCCTGGTCACAGTGACCTTAGATCTGTGAATGAAAAATAATAATACTAATAACAGGGAGTTTGAAAGCAGGGTCCAGTCAAGGGAGTGAATGGGAACCTGTCTGACAAGCTAAAGACACTGCCAAGACAAATGGTTTGACCTTGACCTTGAAAAGAAACCAACCTTTCTACATTTTGCCCATGACTAAAAACAGAGGTAATGCCATTACTGACTTCTTAGAAGCATCATGGCAGGATACTCCCCAGCTTTCTGGCCCACAGTCATAGAGAAAGAGTCTCCCTCCATGTACATTGCCCATCTAGACCCTGGAATGATGAGACATGGGCAAAGTCAGTCAGTGTTTATGGGCAACATTCCACCAGTTTCCAGCAAGTCAATGCTTGAGTTCTCACACAGAGAGAAACCAGTGAGGCTGGATCTTCAAAAACCTCTCTGCTCAGTCTCCTTTGATAGCCACAGGCCCTGTGAGACTGCAGCCTTGGCATTCTCACAGGGGACCTTCCCACATGACTGTAGGCAAGGGCTCAAGGCACAGGGACAGCATTCAAGCCAATAATTCAAATGGATCTCTTAAGGGGAGGGGTATCCACCAAGTAGCAAGATCTGCTGCCTTGGGTTTCTTTCCATTAAAAAGTGGGAGGGTGCTTCATTGCCAAGAGCTGTGCCATACCTCTACAATAGGTCCCCCTCCCCAATCCATTGGCAGGGGGCATCTCCTGCCTACCTCAGCCATGCCAGCTTCCACTAGGACCCCATTTCCTTTTATCTAATTCTTAAGGGAAAGAAATAGCACGTTTATTAAAGCACAGGCTTATCTAGTTCATCCTGGATCTAAGCTGCTGTGATAAGTCCCTAAGCTACTTGCACACAGAGAGAAAGGCAAAGCTTGAATCCTGATCAGAAGGAAGAGGTAAGGGCTGGAATGGGGTCTCAGCCTGCCAGTGTGGGTTCCATCCCTAGGAAGGCTCTTCCCCCTCCCCTCTTTAGGGAGTGGGCTAGGATTGAGGCAAATGCCTACATCCATATACCTTCTAGATCTGTGGTTCTAAACTTTCCTAATGCTGCAATCCTTTAATACATTTAGTTCCTCATGTTATGGTGACCCCTCCCAACCATTAAATTCTTTTCATTGTCACATCATAACTGTAATTTTGCTACGGCTGTGAGTCATAATGCAAGTATCTGTGTTCCCAGTGGTCTTAGGTCATCCCTGAGAAAGAGTCGCTCGACTCCCCACCCAGGAGTCTTGACCCAAAGGTTGAGAACACTGCTCTAGGTAGTTCTGTTCAAACCTCCACACATTTTATTCATGGTATGTGGCTTCTTGCCTGCTTCTGGGTCTAACTGTGCTGCTTTCTCTCCGCTCAGCATCGGAGGAGCTAAGTCTAGGACTAGAGACCCCAGACCTCCTAACAGACTCACAGATGAAAGCAGCAGCCTCTGATTGGATGGGCACAGGGGTAGGGACTCTCCTGACAAGCATCCTCTGGTATTATGGCATCCCTGTAGAGCACCTCTCTGTGGGATCCATGTCACTATGTACAGTTAAAGAGCAAGATATCTAGGAGCTGTCCCGTTTACCTAGCAGTGGCCAGTAGCCTGGCCTGGCCTAGCATCAAAGTCCTTTCAAGGATACAGCCATCTGAGAGGACTGTGGGAAACAGAGGTGGGGAACACAAATGTTCATCATACCTAGTGGCTTTTTACACCACACTTTCTGGTATAAAAGGCCATATGGTTCTCTTCCCAAACACCTATGACACAAACTACTAATTATCTCCCGGGAGCTATTTTTCCCTATACAAGGCATCCCCATTTTACCTTTCATGCATCATTTAAAGACGATTGGCTAAAGTGATGAAAAGAATGCTGGAGCTGCTTTAAACAAGGATCTGATCCGATTTGTAAAGAAATAGGACATGGAAGAAACTGGAAGGGAGGGCTTGGGAGGGCATACTGGGAGGGAAGGGAAGTGATGTAACTATATTTTAACTAAAAATTATTAATTTTCTTTAAATGAAAAGAAGAAATAGTACTAGACAGCCCTGATGATGTAAACAAGCCTAGCTATATGGTAGGCTGATGCAGGAAGATACAAATCCTGACCTACTTGGGCTATACAGTGAGTTTAAAACTAACTTGATTGAGGCTGGAAAGAATAGTTCAGTGGTTGAAAGCACTGGCTGCTCTCCTGGAAGATCGGGGTTCAATTCCCTGCACCCACAGGGCAGTGCAGAACTGTCTAGGATCTGACACGCTCACACAGACACGAATGCAGACAAAAATACCAATGCACATAAAGTTAAATTAATTATTGTTTTAAAAGATTAACTTGGTCAACTTTATGGAAGCCTGTTTCAGAATTTAAAAACAAATAAGAAGAGGAATGGGAATAATGTGCAAGGCCAGAGTGCTCATCTAGAACTGGCAAGATAAAGGCGGAGGAGGGGGAACCATGTTGTTTTCCATTTCTTCTTGATGCCTGGAAGACATACGGAGAGACATGCATTTGGGCAACCATCTTGGGCCATGACATAAAACCGCATGTGTAGGATACCAGAGTCCAGACAGAAGCAGTCTGGTCCTCTACACTCCTAGATTGATTCCTTCTAAAGCAGAGAGAGGTAGGCTTCTTCGTTGTATAAACAACTGTTATTTTAGGTGTTCCATCATTGCCAAGCACATGTTGTAATCATTGGTACAGCAAACTAATATACTAAATATGGGCAATTGATTCTGTCCCTTATTTAATCAATAAATAGTTATCTAAGGACTATTGAGTGCTAAGACCTGTGCAGACTGTATTTCACCCTGGGACTAGAGTGAGCAACTTAGGTCTGGTCCTGTGCTCAAAGCTGTTAGAATTGAATGAATGATTCTGGTTCTGTTTTGTAGGATGAGTAGAAGAAATGCAGGTTGATACAGACAGGTCCAGATCCCAGAAGGAGGACATTCTGTATTTACACATAGTAAAGTGTAGAGGAGACTCTCTGATAGTTCTGGCAATAGCTTTTGGAGAATTAGAGGACTAACTTTGCTCACCTGCTCGCTTATAGCTCTTCAGGGAAAGACCTCTCAGCTACTCACTTCAAGTTCTTCCACAGATCTGACTAATCCCATGAACTACTTGATTTGGTCAAAAGAGTTCAGCCATCTTTATCCCCTCTTCCCTGGTGCCCTTCATGTAATCTTCAGCAAATGCCATCATTCCTAGCATAAGGTAAATTTCAAAACTCTTTATCAATCTTGACCATTGAAAGCAGTGGCCAGTTTTACAAATCTGCTCATTCTATTATGGTTACACCAGGGAACCATCTTGAACTAAGATGGTTACATGGCAAGGAAGTTTAGGAAGGAAGAGTCATGATCCAGGCCACTGATGCTCACATGGTTCAGTGATGATGGTGGTGACAGTGGTAATCAATGACTGTAGTGATAATAGTGATAATGGCAACAGTGATGTTGATAGAGATAGTGATGATGACGGAAATACAGTTACAGCTACTGCTGCTGCTGGTGGGGAAGACGATGAAATCATAATGATGATGGCAATAAAATGATGATAAAGAAGAGGACTGAGAAGAGAAACAGAGTAGAATGTTCAGAACTGCTAAGATGGTCTTGCTAGCCATTGTATAATTCTGACAAATTCCCCGTTGGTTGGAAATTGTTCAAAATATTAAGTTAAAAACAAGTAAATAAGACAGGAAAATTGTCCTCAGTCTCTCCATTACGAACTTCCTAGTCCAACTCTCCACCTCTCTCCCATCACCTAGATGACACACCTTCCAGCCCACCCACCCACTTTTTGCCACTTCTGACCCTCTAGGGTCCGCTGTTAAGATGCCAACACTCCTCTTCTGGGACCCCAACAATGGAGTCCCATTATATCCAAAAAAGAGTCCCAAGACTCTGGTGGGAAGCACAAGCCCCACCTCTCTGACCTCCATCCCTGATCTTTACTGGCCACACTGGGTCTCTGCATACTTTCTGCAACAGTCATGGGTGTCTCCCTCATTTGGGTTCATGCTTTATCATCTCTCCCCCAGACAAGGCTCCTTTCTGCCTCCCATCACTCTCTACTGCCTCCAACCCAGTTACTCTTCAAAATATTTGTCATGATTTGGCTTTAAGCTACATGATTGTGAGTTTAGCTTTTGTCTTGGGGTAAATGCCAGGGACTTGGAGCTTTTGTTCATGTCCATCCAACACCCAGAAAGGCACCCAAATTACTTTAGAATGAACAAAGATATCAATGTCCCTCAAGGCCCTCCCTCTCTTTGGTCTGGCTGTCAATGAACAGCTAATGAAGATGCGGTCCTTAGGTCACCTCCTCTAGTCTGTCACCATAGGCCATCACAAGCTTCTCCTCTAAGTCTCCTTGGAGGGCATGACCCCACTTGCCCCCATTGTCCTGCGCCACACACTCATGTGTCTCCCCTACATAGGGGACAACCCACAGCTTTAAGGAAGGAAGGGAACATACTCCCCTGCTCAAGGCAGTATTCTCTAAAAGTACACAAAGTTCCAGTTTCCTTCCAGAACTTTGTCTTAATTCTTCAATCATTGCTGACTGTTGACAGAAAATGACAACTAATCTCCCCAGAGGAATTAGTCGCTGCTTCTTTTCCTGGACTTTACGCCCACAAGTACCCCTTTCTTCTAGGATCTTGTCCTTAGTTCAGCATCATCCAGGGATTCCTCCTGCATCCTCCTGCATCCTCCTGCCCATTCAGTCCTTCTGCTTCTCTTGATCCTAATGGAGCTGATGGTGGTACTGATGATGGTGACAATGCCCACTCTTCATCAGAATGCTTGGAGCTAATGGCTTCTGAATCTGATGGGGTACCAGTATGGCTAATAACATATTTGTTTTGGGTAAGGTCTTAAATCTAAGCTTCTGAGCTAAAATGTGATATGTATCTTCTCACGTTCATGATAGATAATGCATGCTCAATAAACCATGAATGCCTCCTACCTGAATTCAAGTGGCTGTCTCCATCACCTCTGAGTCCCAAATATCTTTTACTCTGCCTGTGATAGGCCTTGCAGGGAAAGAAGTTGGGCTCTTCCTGCTCAAGAGCACTGACCACTGTGATGTTGTGAGCATGTAACCCAAGTATAAATCTTAGATGTCTACCTCCTCAGGGTGGCTTTTTGGAAAGTGGTGTCCAGTGGGAGGTGTCTGGATTTAAATGTCTGAATGACTTACTTGTGGGACTAAGCTAGCCCTCACAGGATTCTGTCCTCTCTTCCACAACATCCACTCACCCTTGGTTTTCGGTTGAGAGGGCAAAAAGAACCCACCAGACCATAAAGATGTTTGTACTGCTCTCTTAAACCTCCCAACCTCTGGAACACTGAGCTCAAGGAGCTTCTTTTCGTAATAAGGTATTCAGACTCTGGTATTCTGTTACAGCAGTACACATAGACTGAGAGTCCCAGAGCCCCAGAAGTTGCCATCCTTCCTGTGCCTTCTACACCTCTCTTCCTTGACTGGGTTCCCAATTCTCATCATGACATCACATTCTGTTGGTCCCTTGGTTTAGCCAACTCATGGAGGTGCCTAGAATTCTAACCCTGTCCTTAGTGCTTAGGCATGCCCTTTGACCCACACTTCATTAGGGGGCTATCTGGAGCATATTTAAATCTACCTGCTTCAAGAGTCATTGATGGACATCCCACAGAGCATCCTCTTTCTCAGGGACACAGAATGAGACCAGGTTCTGCCTGCCTCCGCCCAGTGTACTCTTTTGTGAAAAGATCAGGGGTCTAGCATACAGATACTCCTGTCCAAGGAGCCAAGTCTGTGCAGCATCCAAGCAGAGTGACATTCCAAGAAAGGAAGACACAACGGGCATGGTTGGCCTAGCCAGCTGATGGAAGGGATAGCTCCTGGACACCAACATTCCAAAGCCACTTTGTACTAGGTAAGGCTATTGGTGGTAGCTAATCTTAGCTGTCAACTTAATACACTTGGGAGACAGGAACCTAAATAGAGGAATCCCTTCTATCAGATTGGCTTGTGGGCATGTCTGTGAGCCATTTTCTTGTTTGCTGATTGATGTGCGAAGGCCCAGCCTACTGTGGTGTTTGTCCCCTTTGGGCAGGGTGGCCCGGTCTACCTTTTCTGTAGTTTCTAATTTTTTAAATTCGTTAATATTCTAAATAAGTGATGCTCTTTATACCCTACTTTCCAAATAAATTCTCTTCTTTACTGCAAAAACAAAAAAAAACAAAAACAAAAACAAAAACAAAAACAAAAAACACTGACTGAGCAAGAAAAGGGAAGCAAGCCAGCAAGCAGCGCTCCTCCATGACCTCTGCCTCAGTTCCTGCCTCCATGTTTCTGCCTTGAGTTCCTGCTCTGACTTCCCTCAATAATAGACTGTAATCTGTAAGCCAAGTAAAAGCTTTTTCTCCACAAGTTGATTTTGGTCGTGGTGTTCATCACAACAGAGAAATGAACTAGAACAATGTTCCCTCCCTGGTATTGCTATACAAAGACAGCTTCTGGTCAACATGAAATTATGAAGTAGGAATCCACTTGCCATACATTCCATTAAGGGTGGTGATGGGGATTTTGGCTCTCCCAGAGCCTCAAGGATCATAAGGAAGTGTGACTGGGGAGAGAGAGTTCCAGACACTACTTTCCAGATAGAAATTAGATCCTATCTAGGTCCGGGGCCCTACAGATGGGAAGCCGCATGTCTTTGTGCTCCTACAGTTCATCTCCCAGGAAGATAGCATCCACATAAATACTTCATCATAGCACCTACACACAGACAGGGCTCCAGGGTCACGAACCCTAGGCTATTCCTCTACCTGATGAAGGCCTTCACAGAGCTGCTTTAAGGATCACTGAGAGCAGCCCCCTATGCAGAGCAAACAGTAGCCCCCCTCAAATATCTTCCCAGCAGTCCCACGCACAGGGCCAGGATCAGCACAGGTTCTCAGCCCTAAGACAAGCTTCCCAGTACTGGACGGGGGCCCCAGTGCTCTGTCTGAAACTCCTCAGAGCTTGGATGCTAGGGTCAGTCTGTCTCTGTTTATATAGGACAGTACAGCCTCCTCTTGTCTATGAGATCACAGACAAGTCAAAAAGCTTCTACTATCCCAAGCCTCCACTTCTTCCCCCTATGAAGTTAGCATGATAGTGTTTGGCTCATAGGGTCCTTTCAAGATTAAAATAAGTCAGCCCGTGGGGGTGCTTTAAAAAGTCCTCAAGCTTTCTAAGCCAGGCAGGAGTATGAATGTTTGAAGTAGTACATTGTAACTCATGGCCAGGAGAAAAGGAACGTACCTCGTTTCCAAAGGCACTGATGTGCCCGTTCCTCAGAACCATCCTGGGACTCACAGTTTACCTGCTGCTGTGCCTGGGGACCTAGTGGATTTTCAGACACAAAGGTAGGGGTTTTGGTCTCCTTCTTAGTTCCTGAACAATCACAACATAGCTCGTGGATGCTGGGCTCTGAGCCAGGCCAGGAGATTGAGGGATATGCTAGAGGTCAGTAAAGTACTCAAGCCTCGGGACACATGTAGAGTGTGTTCCACTGTCTTGGTTTACAGACCAGGAAACTGAGACACAGAGCGGTCTGTAAAAGAAAGTCAGGAGCTTGGATCTGAACTGAACCAACACTCTTCATTGGGGTGTTCACTCCTTCTCCGTAGGATCCTGAAACCCAGATGACACAGGGAAGAAGAGGGATTTAGAGTCAGAGGCCTAAGATGATGGCTGGAGGAAGAGGTGGAGTTTAGGGAAGTTGACAAGAAGAGAATCCTCCAGACAGAGCAGAGGCCAGGATGCTGCTGAGAAGCAGAAGGTACTGGGAACACATCCCCACTAGAACCAGTTTGTCCAGGACTCCAGAGCTTTGATCCCCGAAGGAGTGGCCTGGGACACTTGCATATCCAATAGGAACCAGCTCCAGGGATACTCCCTACATCTAAAGTTGTACAAAGGAGGCTTGTTGGCTCTGATCCAATGTCTAGGTTGATACCATCTGGGCTGTCTATATTGGGTGGGACTTGAACCTCAGCTATAGGAACTACTGTATCACTTTGAACCTTCTGCAGGAGAGCAATACCTCTCCTCCCAGCTAGTGCGAGGGGCTTTTCTCTGCTCACTGCCCATTCTTTGACTCAGGTGGAAACTAGGTACTACTGACTTACTTATTAGCTCTTTTTAATAAATGTAATAAAATGTGAATCACTAAGCTACACTTGCCTTCAAACACTTTAATAACTGCAAAATAAAAAGAGATAAAAAAATCAGCCTTAATACTTAATGGTCACCATCTTCGTCTAGTGGGAGCAATATCCTAGCCAAAACACACTTAAGATAGCATCCCCTTCTTGCCAAAAGCTAGCCTATTATACTGGACATTGGGATTGACATTGACACTGATGTTGCTTACCACCCAGGTGACCTCTGTGAGCCTCCATTTTCTCTCTGGCTATGAGCAGATTGAGATAACCAACCTCAGCCACTGCAACATGTCTGAGGCTGCCAACTCAGAACAAAACATTCATGCTCCTTCAGGTGACTGATATAAAAAGACGAGCCTATCTCTCACCCCAGATAAAAGTTAAAGTGTACCCAGATGTGCCCCAGAGTTCGAGGGCATAGTGCATCTTTCTAACTCCACAATCAGTTCTAAGCTTGTCCCAGACAAGAGACTTTGGGACACTTCCCATGGGGAAAGGGTGAGCAGGGTGGGTAGGCAGCCTGAGTTACAGCCTTTCTGAGCCCAGCCAAAGATGTAAAGCTCCTAGCCTATAGGTGTGTCAGCTTAGACAGGAGGGGAGGACTCTTAATACTTGGGTCCTGGAAATCAGGACTTGGAGTCAGATGTGACTAGCCTAAGTCAGCCACAGAGACCAAGGAGCTCACAGCCCTTCAGACAGAGCACAGCCACCCAGTGAGTGTTCACATTGAGTAGCCAGTCCTATTCCCCAGGCCCTTCCAGCTAAAGACCCCATTATTCGGCATGTGCTTTCTACCTAACAGGCACCAAGCTGTTCGGAGCCTCCTGGTGGTATTCCTGGTTTTTGGAGCCCAGAGCAGTGATGAAGAGATAAAGTCTTTGTCTATACAGAATGTAATTTTCATTCTGATGGAGACAGGGGCTGCAAACACATGAGAATATAAGTGATCTTAGCTGGGGCAGGTTCTCAGGAGACAGCAGAGCAGGCAGTGGGAACAGGTGAGGAGTCCACATAGGCTTCTGTGAACATTGATGTCACCTCCCAGATGTCTGCTGCTAGGAAATTCAGAGTCATGCCACAGAGAGGGACAATACCTTGCGATCAAAATATATAGAACAAGGGCTGGGGGGATAGGGAAGTCAGGGAAGTGCTTGCCTTGCAAGTGCAAGGACCTAAGTTCTATGTCAGCACTCATGGAAAACAAACAAAAAACCGGGCATGGAGATGAATAAGCAGATCCATGGGGCTTGCTGCACAGCAGCCTAACCTACCCAGTAAGCTCCAGGACAGTGAGAGATGATCTCAATAAAACAAACTAAGCAAACAACAAATCCATGGGCAGCAGCTGGAAAATGATGATACCCAAAAATCAATCAATCAATCAATCAATCTCTCTCTTTTTCTCTCCCTCCCCTCTCCCTTCCTCTCCCTCTCTTTCTTTCTTTCTCTTTTCTCTCCCTCCCTCTCTCTGTCTCTCTCTGTCTCTCTCCCCTCCCTCCCACTCTCTGCCTCTTACTGTGTCTCTCTGGGTGTCTGTCTCTCTGTCTCTGACTCTGACTCTCTCTGTCTCTCTGTCTCTGACTCTGATTGTCTCTGTCTCTCTGTCTCTGACTCTGTCTCTCTCTCTCTCTCTCTCACACACACACACACACACACACACACACACACACACATACACAAGAAGACAGTCAAGGAGGTTAGCCACAGAGAGAAGAGACCACAGAGAGTAGAGGCCACAGAGAGAAGCAATAGGCAGTCAGAACCCATATCAGGTTCCTAAAGATGGTGAAACAAATGTTGACAAATCACTCCCCTGTCAGCTACCCAGTCTTTAATCTCAATCCCTGAGACACCAACCGTCACATCCTGTTGTTGACCTTAATTGGCCTTTCAAGGCTGTGGTCATGACAGTAAGTAAGCAGGTGACTAACTGCTCCTTTACAGTGCACAGCAGCAGAGACCTAGCATGAATATTTACTGCCTCGAGCTGATGCCACACTGGATCCTAGAAGTTGGAGAGCAAAATTCTAGAATTTCACAGGTAGTCTATTGCCAGAGAGGACACCCCACACTATCACCAGATACACCAAGACAAGCTCTTTATGAGAAGCCTAAGCCAAGTGAACACATTCAGTCTTCCCAACTTCTATCTGTGAACATCAAGCCTCTATGTCCCTGACCTCTGGGGACCTGTAACACTGAGTGTGGTACAGTCCTGTCTGGTCTTCTGGTTAATTCTGATGTTCTTCCTTGTGCCTCTATCTCGACACAGTCCTCCTCTCAGATGCATACTGATCTGCCCTCTCTCTCCCCCTGTGTCTGAATCCTCCACATACCCAGCCATAACCACCAGGAGAGACCCTTTCAATCAGCCCACTAACTGACCAGCCAGATCCTATCCTGGGGCTTTGTTTTGACCTTGAACTCCACACCAAATAGAGAGAAAAAAAGATGTTCTCCCTGTTTGGATGTCTCCCTGTAGAACTTGGTTCTCAATTTTTACCATATGAATGGTGTAGGAAATTTTGAAAATGATTATATTGATACTTAGGTTCTGTTTCAGAGCAAATAAATGACAATCTTCACAGTGGGAACCAGGCATTATATTCTCATAAACCCTTATGAATCCAGGATATAACTACAACTAGGAATTCAAACCAGCTCCCATCAGAGAGTTACAGAACAGAGGGGACAAAAAGACTTCTAATTTCCGAGGCCCGAGTAAATGCCTATTGAGCAGCTCACTGTGAGGTTGGTAAGATGTTCCTTAGAGAAGTATACGTGAAAGACTCAGAGATTAGAAGGTTCCATAGCATAAGAATATTATAGCATCCATTCTGTTATACACACAAAGTACTGAGCAGAGTGCCCAGTACATAACAAGTTCTCAATGCGTGGTACTTATGCTACCTGGATTATCATGTTTTATTCTCACTGAAGGACCACCACTCCAGTCCCGACATCAAAGGAGCATGAGTGTTTAACTTTCCAAACCCTGATCATGCCAGACACAGCCCCACAGACTCCACCTGGCCTAAGAACACCAACGTATTGGTCTTTTTTTTTTTTTTTTTTTCCTCATCTACTCAATCTGCTTCCAGGAGCTATGCATATGCTTCTGCAGTGTGTTCATGGCTGACGCTGAGTGTTTTCTGTGGACAGGGTCTGTCTAAATCCTCAACCTGGTTTATCTTGTACTACAAGAACAAGTTAGCAGTAAAAGCTAGTAGCCACAGCCGCTTACAAGGAAGCCAGAAGGGCATAATCCCAAATGGTACTCAGAGGTACTCCAAGCTTACCCGTGCTTCTCCTCGCTTCTAGAACAAACTCAGATTGCTGCGCTTTCCCACCGACATACAGGGCCTTGTTCTGCAGGTGAGATTCTAAGGTATTGCGGGCCCGGCAGGTTTCATGAATTCCTGGCCAACGCTAGGCAGCTGGTTCCGGGACAGCATGTTGAATGATAGAACCAGTCCATGCTCTGATGCCTGCCTCCTTAATATCCCCCTAGGACCTCAGCCACTCTACTACAATTGGTGGGTGATTGATCTAACGAGTGGGACTACCACAGTAAATTTCCACTTTGAACGTGTGCCCAAAAAGTTCTGTTTAAACGGCTGCTCAAATTGCAACATTGTGTGGCAAAGGACAGCCTTTATTTGGAAAAGCATCCTGTTTGATACAAGCTATAGAAGATGAGGCTTGTTGTGAAATGGCTTGTGCATTTCAGCTCCACTACTGAGAATGCTTCCCAGGCACTCTCGTCCCCAAAAAAAAGCTAAGTGGAGAGTTGTAATTTGAGAAATACGAGGAGGGATTCTGGAAGCAGAACTGAGTCACGTTAAGCAGTGCCTCTCCCTCTCAACTCACCAGAAGAATGTATATAAAAAACAGAAGAGATGAGAAAGCTCCCTGCCCAGTGAAGGGTATTTAAGGGCAAATCAAGACTGTTCATTGATTCCATCTGTAAATGAGACAGAATAAAATTTGAAAGGAAGGGTGAGAATCAGCACTCAGGGGCGCTTTGATGCCTGGGTGGCCAGAAATTCCAGACTCACAAACACAATTCTTGGGAGAGACTGGCTTCAAATGATCAATCTTCAGATAAATAAAAATACTCATAGCTGCCAAGAAACATGAAAGTCAGGAACAGCTTTCAATGGACAATCCCCAGAGCCAACTGACTCCAAAGTTTGCATTAGGGGACACTTTAGATACCCTCCCTGGGTCCAAACCACACCCTCCACATCAATGAAGGCATGATAGCTGAGAATGGGGCTTAGCAGTCCTTAATTTTTATGGCTTCCTACAGGATTCCAACATGTAGCCAAATTGGGGGATTTGAGCAGTTAGTGTCTTTGCTGATAACAGAGACAGGATCCAACTAGACCACAGACTCTTCAGTCTGGCTACATGTTGGAATCACCATGTGGAGGATTTTGAAACACTAATGTCTGCCGCATCTGTAGAGATTCTGTCTCCTCCATGGCCCTTGGACACAAGCATTTTTAACACGTTCCTAGGTGTTTCTTTCTTTCTTTTTTTTTTTTTTCTTTTCTTTTCTTTTTTTTTTTTTTTTTATTTTTTAAGGCAAATAACTTATTAGCACGTAGAACCCTCCGGAAAAATATTGCTTTGTGGTCTGTTGGGAAGGAACCAAGGCAGTGCTTGTACTTGGCCAGTATCTTCAGTGTGCACTTCTAAAGCCCAGCCCAGGTGTGTCGCCCTCATGTTCATAGGTATTGGGTCAGATGGCTAGGGCAGCCCTGACACTCATTTTCAACACTGAAGCTCAAGTCATTCCATGGTTTTCACTTTAATAAAACTCAAGCAGGTGGAGAGCTCTCAGCTGTCTAAATGTACCCTCTACTCACAGGAGCAGTGCCTAAGGAACCTTTGGGCCCCACGTCTCTGGTCAGGGTGGAGGAAAGGCAGGCCAGGCAGGCATGAAGCACAGTCTTTACTGGGTTCACACCAGGAGTCCATTGGTCTTGAGAATCTCTGTGAATTTGCAGATTTTCTTCTCCACATTTTTTTTTCTGCCTGTTTCCATAACCTCAAGAGCTACTTCTTCTTCTGACAGTGGATCTTGGCCTTTTCCTTCTGTTTCTCCTCCAGAGTGACTGTCACTGCCTGGTACTTCCCACCTGTCCTCCTGAGCCAGATGCCCCAGGTAAGCAAACTTTCTGGTAGGCTTCAGCCGAACAACCTTGAGGGCAGCAGGAACCACTACCCGCTTTTTCTTGTCATAGGGTAGAGGGATCCCATCCAACACTTTGATGTGTTCCAGGGCAGCCTGGCCTCTCTTGGTCTTGTGGGGGTAGCATGCCTCCCACAGCTCGCCAAAATAAATGCAGCTGGGGGCTCGGAAGTGGTAGGGGCCTCGAGAGGGGTTGGTATTCATCCACTTTCGGAGAAAGGCCAGATACTTTAACTTTGTTTCTGTAGAAATTTCCAGAAATGTTGATGCTCTCACAGCATACAACCACCACCTTCCAGCCCAGATGTACCTGCTTGGCCACAATGGCCACCAGGTGGCCCAAAGATGGCATCGGTCATCCAATACCAGAACCTGCCGCTCTGCCATCTTTGGCAGGTGCCTGGGAAAGCCCTAGGTGTTTTTCTAATGTGTGCATAGCCTGGTAGGTGAACATTGTTCCAGATGCTTCTACCAAGATTCCCTCTACTGCTCCCATGTTAAGGATCAAGTATATTCCAGCTGAAAATGCACTGGCAGAGTTTTCTGCCCAGCAAATTCACTCATGTGAAGCAGGGACACCTAACTTTGGAGGGGTTTATGGATCCCTTTAATCCTCCACAAACTATTGGCTGGGTGTATATGTATCTGTACACATAGGCATAAGTATTCAGAGAATACCTTTAGCTTTTATTAGATGCTCAAAATATTTAAGGCTATTATTTTAAAGGCGAGAACAACTTGACAGATTCAAGAGAATTGAAACATAAACGGGATCATTTGATCTCAGCTACAGTTAGGATTTGGGCACACCTACTGCCGCCTGGTGGCTTTACATCTTTATTGCAGGCTTAGTTCAGACCTGGATAAACGACAGGTGATAAGGTAACAGATGTGAAGACTCCAGATCCAAAGCAGAAATTGTGTCTGGGAGTGAGGTCAGTACAAAGGCAGCTGATAATCTTACGGGACTGTAACATTCCAAACATACTGCTACACGGGCTATCCACTCAGAGGCTCTACATTGCTGTCCCTAACTGGGGAAGGAGAGAATTGTTTTGTTTTATCTTTTTATCCTGATTTTTGTCTTAGTTTGAATCCCGATGTTCTCTTATTAACCATGTGACCTTAGGAAGTGTTGTTTAACCTTTACATTCTTCATATAAAGTAGGAGATAAATATTTTCAAGACTGCTACAAAGAATAAATAATAACATACCTATAAAAAGCCTCTGAATCATATTTAGATCAGCCTGGCAGTGGTGGCGCCTGCCTTTAAGCCCAGCACTTGGGAGGCAGAGGCAGGCGGATTTCTGAGTTCAAGGCCAGCCTGGTCTACAGAGTGAGTTCCAGGACAGCCAGGGCTACACAGAGAAACCCTGTCTCAAAAAAAAAAAAAAAAAAAAAATTAGATCAATATCCCAATATATTACTGGCATTTACAAGTTTTCTTTTCTTGCTAGTACACCCTACTGATCTTGTCCAAGTTACTGAGTTTCCTAAACTAATCCATCAGACAAGTAAAGTCCACCCAGTGTCCTTTACAATATTATCATGATGATGAAACAAAACAGCAGAAGGCGGCTCAGCCCGCCACATCTGCAGTTACACATGCAACTACAGGATCCATCCAGCCACACAAATCAACCCAATGGGATTCAACTCACCATGAATTAAAGCTATTAACCCCAAATTGGGCCTTACTGGACAGGTATACACTTTTTCTCATCATTATTTCCTAAAGCCCTTGGCAGAGCAAGCAAGTTTCCTAGCATTGGTATTGTATTAGATATTCTTAGGGATCTGGAAACCACTTCAAGAGGAGGATCTGTGGGGGCACTGTGCCAACACCAGGCCATTGACGTATAATTGTATAAGGGCTTTAGAGTCTGTAGAATTTGGTATATCCTCTGGTGTCTCAGATCCAGTGCCCTACTTATGTAGAAGGATACTTCATCCTAAATCCAGGAAACCTTTATCTCACGGGAAAGAGTCACCCCAAAATGCAGATACCATTCCTGTCTTTCTGAGTTCCAATAGCTAAGCAGTTTCTGCATCCGAATACAACCTTTATTCTTACACATCTGGCATTCTGGACAGGGACAAACCTTCCTGTCCCGTGCATAAATGGGCAACCATACCCCACTATGGCAGCTGCAAGCTCTATTTCACATTAGAGAATTACACCAGCCACTAGAGAAATCACAGATGGGCCATTAGCTCTTGTCTGTCCCAGAGCCAGTCTCTCTCATACCAAACTTTCCCAGATAGTCCCCAAATTCTTCCACACGCCTGCCCTATCAGAACATCTACCACTGCACAGTGTGCCACAAGCTGCCCAGCCAGATCAGAAACATCACTAGAACCTCCCAGCAACACCAATACAACTTCAAGATGAGCAGCTCTCACTTACCTGGAGTCTGCTTGGCTGTGCGCACAGGAGTATAGTGGTTTTTGGAGGTTGATCGGACCGGCGTGTTCTCTTTGGGAGAGGTATCGATGGCCGAGATGGTTTCTCTTTCACAGTGTGCTATGGGGATTGGTCCCTGTTGTCTTAGGATGTCAGCCAGAGCCCTAAGCAAGGAGAGTACACAGTGAGCCTCAGTGAACAGGGGCACACAACCACAAAGAGGCAAGCATACAGTTACAGGCACTCAGTTGTGAAACCATATGGAAGGAGCCAGAGATAACAGCCATGAGCCCTTGAAAGACAGTTTCATCTTTTGCTGGCCTCAGGGGTGAGTATAGGGGGAGAGGTTGGCATGATCCTGAAAGGCTACGCGCATAGTATCTTGTTCTGTAATTCATTCTACACCTGTGAACAATAAACTCTTTCAAAAATGCTAATTTTCCTGATACCCATATATGCTACAACAGCACCCTCAGTGCCTCAATGACCCTCCAAGAAAAAGCTGGTGCTACTGGTCTCACACAGAACAGGAGATTACTGTCAATCATGTGGCCCAACCTCTCTATCCCAAAATATATGTCATGTAGCATATATGTCATATGTGTTAGAAATTACTGACTTGCAGAAGTGCGTCAGGCAGCCTATAGCCACTGCTGCTAGAGAAAAAAAACTTGCCTCAAGGGCCAAGACAGAAAGGACAGATTTTTAAAAGTTAAAACATCAGGATGCATGGATGGGGACAGACAGTGAGGGTAATAAACACATTTTAGAAGAGGTGGAGCATGTACAAATGGTAAGGGACACAGAGAAACTGCCAGAGTGGAGACTCAGGGACAAGAGCTCTCTGGCTTGATTGACTCACAACAAACTGGAACTTCCAAACAAGCGTGTAGTGGGGACTCAGCAGGCATCAATTGCTGCAGGGACGAGTGGAAAGTTGCCTAGTCCTGTCCTTTGGTAACTCACAAATTAAGTAAATAAACCTCTGCTACCAGGTTTTAGACAGGAATCTCTCATTATGTGTGACATGAGATACCCACTGGCCCTGGGAAAGAGGGACACTGGGGAATGATCAAAGGGAGCAGCAGAAGAGTGTGGCAAGCCACTGCAGAGCACTCCTCAGTGTCATGCCTGTTCCTGGTAAAGCTTTACGCCTCAAGCTTTGCATGAAGGGGGTATAAACCCTTCTGTCTTCTCAGTGTCTCCCTAAGGCACAGGCCTTCAAAGCCTCTTCCATCTGAGATATCCCAGCCCTTCCCGTGGCTTCCATTATCCCCATGTCCAGCTCCAAGGCCCTATCTTCCTGGAAAGTGACAACCATGCCCCTTAGATGTATCTAAAAGAATCATTGCCTTCTGCTGTGTGGCCAGTGACACAGTGAACCTGCCTTGAAGAGCATCAAGTTGGCAATCTTATCATTTAGTGGCACATAGACAGCAATTCCACATTTTCAAGTGCTTTCCCCTAGCTGGCCTTTTGTTCTCTCAGCCTGTCAAAGAAAGAGCAGACACTTCTGCCCACCATGCTCACTCTGCTGAACTGGCAGCAGGAGCCAAAGCTAAGTACCCTGTGAAGGAAACTCAGCTAGCTTAAGGTCTAAGGCCAGTCTGGAGAGCCATCATTCAGGGCCTGAGAAAAAGGAAGTCGATGTCCCAGAAAGTTACAGAAAAGGGTCTCAGCTCTGCCACTGACTGGCCACAGTCTTTCAGCAGATCTTAATCTTTGACACAGAAATTTAATAATTTTCCCCATCATTGAAGCACTAGGTTTATACAAAGACAAGCTTTAAGATCTTTCCTGATTCTAAAAGTGAATTCCTTCATGCATCTTTTTCAACCCCCACATTCGTGCGTGCGTGGTATCTTCATTTCTTCACCCTTATAATTATTAGAAACATCTTCCTATTATCTTTCCATATTTTAAAAGACTGAATTTAAACTTATGATAGACATAGAGACCAAAGGAATATAATTGAAAACTCAAGCACAAACTTCTACATTTACAGTCATTTCGGTTCAGTTCCCAGAATCCAGGTTGGGTTGCTCACAGCTGTCTTTAACTCCAATTCCAAGCAGCCCAACACTTTCTTCTGGTCTCCTTGGGCACATATATGGCTCATATAAATTCATGTAATCATGCACATGTGCATACAAATTTAAAAAATACATCTTTAAATTTTTTGATTAATTTTTTTTAAAAATGCCAAATATGAGTAGAGAAAGAACATATTTTAAAAAATGGCTGAGGGTTACTAGTCTTCCCTGCTAGATCTTGATAGCACACTATACATACAGATCAAGTTAAAAAGGATCCTACACATAAACATTAATCCAAGCACTATAAAGTCTTAAAATATAAATGTAAGTCACTGTGGATTCTTAATCTGGAGATGATTTCTTACATGTGACAGTGGAAGTCTAAGCAAAATAGTGATGTAAGAACAGGTAGAGATATTAAAACCATCACTGGCTTAGAGGAAGCCTTCATAAAAGCTGATGAAATCCACAAAATGGGAGAATATGCTTGTAAAAGTTCTGGTAGGCGGCTGGAGGGGTAGTTCAGCAGTTAAGAGCACTTGTTGCTCTTGTAGAGGACCCAAGTTCAGTTCCTAGAACCCAGACGGAGGCTCACAACCATGCATAACCCCAGTTTCAGGGGATCCAACAGATAGATGTCCTTCTGATCTCTACAGGCACCAGACACACACAAGGTTCATACACATATATTTGAACAAAATAATTATATACATGAAATAGGTATTTTAAAAAAAACCCACAGAAAGAATCTTAAAATTCAATAAAAACTCTTCAATTTTATAATGAATACAAGATTCAAACAAGCATGTCTCCAAAGTGTCCACACCATTAATCCTTGGGGAAAATGCCCATCAAAATCACATTGTGATGCCAATGCATACATATGCAGACAGCCAAAACCAAACAGGAAGTTCATGACAGGTGCCAGCAAGGATACAAATACGGCTTCTCTACACTTTGTTGTTGGAGATGTAAAAAAGTACAGCTCCTTTGGTCAACAGTTTACTAGTTCCTCGAAATGCTAAGAACACACCAAATACGTAGCTCAGCCTACTCCTAGGAGATATGAAAATAGATCTGCTTAGAACTTGTGTATGAAGAAGGTCAAAGGTGTCATGAATAACAGCCAAAGGGTAGGAACAAGCCAAGTGCTCATTGGTTGATGAATGGATAAACAAAATATGTTGTACCCACACAATAGAGTATGAATTGGTCATGAAAAGGATATGAGTAATGATAGACACCATAGCACGGATGAGCCTTGAAACACATCACCCTAAGTGAAAGGAGACTTCCCCAAAGTCTAGGCTTATATAAAGTACCAGGTTGAGTTAAATCCATGGACAAGAGAACCACTATAGATGTGGACTTTCCCTTGGGGATGGTAATAATGCACAAAGTTTAAATAATGGTGACAGCTACACAAGGCAGAATAAAAAACCACAAATTGTGCATTTGGAAAGGTAAGGTTGAACAATCCATTAGGGAAATTTCATCTCATTAAAGCTCATACTGGGGAAACATAAAGACTCCACCCTACTTCTCTGGTGTCCATGAAAAGAATGGACTCACATGGCTAAACCTTTTGGTAAGGAAGACTCACTCTACTCTTAAATGGGGTGATTTTTTTTGTCCCCCTCCTTTCTAACTTGGGACAATTGGCCGTATCTGGAGACATTTTGGTTGTTATGACAAGCAAGGAGGGAGGTGCTATTGGCATCTGGTGTGTGGAACTCAGGGATAGGGCTCAACAGCCCACAGTGGGCAGGACAGACTGCCCATCATGAGAGAGTTATCAAGTATCAACAGTGGTGAGGTGAGGGGGCCCTGGGGGAAATCTGCTCTGCACTGTGTGAACTGGGTAGCTAACTCTACAAACACCCAACCAAGACTGAATGCCAGCAGGTTCTGGGGACACAGAGGGTCTAAGGGACCCAGAAGTGAATGTCCTTTCTGTTGGAGTCTCCATGGTCCCTCAAGTCTTGGTACTTGCCTGGATGTGACAGAGAAAGGAGTAAGATACTCTGTCTGGTACCATAGTTTTGTCTACAGAGACAGTTTAAGTGGGATTTCCTGGGTGTTTTGACCTCATTGTCTATCTCTCAGGACTGTGGGGCTCCTGGAACCCATCCCCCAAGAAGACTTGCTTAGATGGTCACCTTCTTAAAAAGCAACAGGTCCTGTGGATCTGTGTGAGTGAGGTCTGGCAAAAACTTGACAATGAGTTATATATAGCTCTGGGATACAGCTGAGCTGTGGCCTTCAGTTCCTAGGCCATCTGATTACAGCAAACTGGTTCAGAGTGATCTTCTATGGCCCAATGAACTGGGATGAGCTAGGATCCCAGCCAAGTTAAAAAGGTGAGTTTACTGGGATATATATTTCTCAAACTTCCTGTATAATAGCATATGACCTCCTGAACATATGCTATTTCCATGAGGGAATGGTGACTAGCCATAGGTTCCTAGTCTCTACCAGGTCTTTAACATTCTCCAGAATTCAGCTTTTCCCACATCCCTCCCCACCCACTATCACATTTAGGAGATCTGAGGGTACATCTGCCAGCTCCCCATCCTGCCCATCCCCTCAGCTCAGTGACCTCCCTATTTGCTCTGCTTCCTCTCCACCTTCCATCCTTCAACTCTCCAGGGTGTTGGATAAATATTATTCTAATTCTGAAATGTGTGATCCTGGTCTCACCTAATTAATTTGGATATGCCAGAGGAAATGGGTTAAGGACTGAGCTACTTTCTAACCACAGGAAAGAAACTTGGTCACTGAGGAATAATTGAAGAAGCTCTGAAAGAGTGGGCAGCAATTCTCAGGGTCTGGGGGACCAAGATGGGGCAAAGCCAGAAAAAAATAAACCAGTCAGGAAAGAGAGAACATGGGAGTTAGAGCAGGAGGAAAGGGGAATATGGGAGGGAACAGGAGGGGAGGGGAAAGGAGGGAAGGGGAGGGGAGGAGAAGGAGAGACTCAGACTAGAAGCCAGGGCAGGAGAAAGGAGGGACACACACACACACACACACACACACACACACAGAGAGAGAGAGGGGGTGGGGATGGGGAGAGAGAGAGAAAGAGACAGAGAGAGAGAGAGAGAGAGAGAGAGAGAGAGAGAGAGAGAGAGAGAGAAGAGGGGAAAGGGCAAGAGAGAAAATGGGAACCAGAAAAGAGGAAGGGAAATAGAGAGAGAGAGCCATTCAGAGCTGCTTCCTGCTCTCCCCAGCTGGGCCTGCTAATTTGGCAAATGCCAGGTGATATCTGGGCATGCAGAAACAATTAGCAAATGAGTGATTTGGGTCAAGACCAGTTTATTTATTTGCTTATAATCTTGAGTAATGTTGTCAATGGTCTCAAGGAAATGTGGATAGAAAGCTATTGCAAAAATAAATAAATATTCAGAGACAGGAGAGGGAACTAGGGGATACGTTGTAGAGAAAAGGAAACCCAGAGGGAGAGACAGAGAACTGGCCATGTGAGGGAGCAAAGGCAAGGCTGCACCCCACCAGGAACCTGGTGCCCAGCACAGATGAGGACAACAAATGTACCTCATTTAGAAACTTGCAGAATACCTTCACCCCAGCCCTCTTCCCTGTCTGTCATGCTGGCTGCACTATCTAACATATCAAGTCAAGGAACTCTTTTGCCTGAAAAATCTGTTGTCTTGCTGATTTCACTGTTCCCTCCTCTTCTATGGTTTCCTGTGGCACATACTTCATGGGGGAGGGTCAATTAATTGGGGAACAAATCCAACTCTGATCATTCAGGCCAGGAAACGTGGGCCCTCTTCAGTCCCGGGCATTGCTTTAGTCATCAGGAGGATGAAAATGCCATCTTATCTTTGAACAGCACTTAGTTTCTCAATGTGCTTTCTTGCCTAGCCCCCTGCCTTTGCTTCTAGCACTGTGACATTTACAGCTACAGTATCCTAAATTTTCCTATGGATTTAAGACTCAGACTTAGCTCAGTACTCAAACAAATGAAACAGAAATTCAGTGTTGTGCTTCTGACTTGAGACTGGACATCTTCTTTTACAGAGACCACCTCTTACATGTATCCCACTTTCCTCTTCAGTGGCTCTTTCTGCTCTCCCAAGATGGGCCTGGGTTTGAATTTGCTTTGTGTGTGTGTGTGTGTGTGTGTGTGTCTGTGTCTGTGTTGTTGTTGTTGTTTGTTTTGATTTGTTTTTATGTTGTTATGATGTTTTATTTTGTTTTCTGTGATTAGAACCATGACCCAAAAGCAACTTGGGAAGGAAAGGATTTATTTACCTTATATATTCCAATCACAGTCTGACACTGAGAGCAAGAACCTGGAGACAGGAACAGACGCAGAGACCATGGAAGGATGCTGTTCACTGGCTTGCTCTCTATAGCTTGCTCAGCTTGTTGTCTTATACAACCTAGGACCACCTGCCCAGAGGTGACACCATCTCGAGTAAGCTGGGCCCTCTCACATCAATCATTAGACAAGAAAATGTTCCCACAGGCTTGCCTACAAGCCAATCAGATGAAGGCATTTTTGTTTTAAACCGAGGTTCCACCATCCCAGATGACTCTAGGCCTTTTAAATTGATAAACAGGAATCACCGTGATGTTGCAGGATATTTGCTCACACTGTGAACCCAGAGATTATGTTGTTTACTGGAAAAAGTCCTGTTTATAGTTGCAGTGTGGCTCACCCCTTGGCACACACCTTTAATCCCTCAGTCTGGAATACAGACACACCCTTAGTACACACATTTAATATTAAACAATGACGGTAAAGTTAGTTTGGAGAAGGAAGCATCCATGGTTGAAAGTGATGTCTAATTGAGTGGCAGACAAAGTGACAAATCAGAGAAAGATTTGACAGGATAGAATACGCTCAACTCTCATGAGAAAAGAGAGGAAGGGGACTCTACTTGAGGAGTAGTGCAGAAAGCAAGGAAGGAGACAATTTTACCCAGACAGTTACAGAGAGCAGGGGCAGAGAGAAGGATAAGGCACTTTTACCAGGAGAGCTTTACAGAGAGAGGTTAAAGAGAGAACAAGCTGGACACAGGTGAAGACAGAACAAGCCAGAAAAGGAGAAGAAGCCAAAAGATCAGATTGCCAGAGTTCGTTTGAAGTCAAACAGAATAATCAAGAGGGAAACCAGGTTGAATCAGTCAGCTTTGTGAGAAGTTTGAACCGGAATAGCTGAGTTGAATCAGTCAGCCAGAGATCAGAAAGAACAAGAAAGGACAAGCTTATTTAGCAGTAAATCTCAGAAGCTGAAAACCTTCGAGGCCTAGATTAAATAGTTTAAAGGCTAGAAGTTTCCAGGACTGGCCTAGGTTAGTAAGACTCTGAGATGACAGTTACATCAGATGAATAAAAATTACTTTTACACTATGGCCTTTTAGTTTAGCAAATGCCAGGTAGGCATGCAGATACAATTAGAAAATGACTGGGTCAAGACCAGACATTCACTAACTTAAATTTTAGCTATACTCACTTATTCATTCATCTACATCTATCCATTCACCTTCCAAGCCATCCATCCATTCTACCTATCCATCTCACCATTGGTCCACTCATCCATCCTCTCATTCGTATATTCAGTCATTCTTTCACGCCCCTATCTATTTATCTGTGTTCCATACATCTACCTAACCATCCAGTGCATTCACCCACCCACTCATCCATCTCCCGACCTATCCATTCATTCATTCCCTCACCCACACATTCATTAATACCATTCACTCACTGATCTATCCATCTTCCCTACTAGCCTTGCAATCGCAGTTTTAGCCTGCTATGACCCTACCATGGCCTTTGAACAATAGAGCTTTACAGAGTATTCGATCCTTAGTGGACCTCTGACCTCAGCTGCAGCTCATCTGCTCTAGTGTATTTGTCACTGGGAGTCATTAACACCATCCACTTTGAAACATCACAGATTTTAGCAGCTAACCTTTTGGTCAAATGAAATCCTAACCAGATGCCACTATACCTCATTAGATCGCTGCTCTGCAGGAGGTCAGAATGAGAAACTAAGTACTGCTTTACTCTCTGCCAAGTTCTGGTCCCCTGGCCTTCACGAATTTCTAAGTTTAAAAACAACTGTGACAACAGAA
>JADRCD010229696.1:0-29821 GCA_019843815.1 Montemys delectorum | reverse complement strand
TTTTTTTTTTTTTTTTTACTATCTTGGTGGTACTTGGAGTTGTGTCTACAATTCATCATAGTATGCTTGAATTTAATAATGTGCCAATTCATTCAACATTAAGATCTCTTGCACCAGCCTTATTTATAATAGTCAGAAGCTGGAAAGAACCTAGGTGTCCCTCAACAGAAGAATGGATACAGAAAATGTGGTACATTTACACAATGGAGTACTACTCAGCTATTAAAAACAATGAATTTGCTGGGTGGTGGTGGCACACACCTTTAATCCCAGCACTTGGGAGGCAGAGACAGGTGGATTTCTGAGTTCAAGGCCAGCCTGGTCTACAGAGTGAGTTCCAGGACAGCCAGGGCTATACAGAGAAACCCTGCCTCAAAAAAACCAAAAAACCAAAACCAAAACAAAAAACAATGAATTCATGAAATTCATAGGCAAATGGATAGAACTAGAAAATATCATCCTGAATAAGATAACCCAATGACAAAAGAACACATATGGTATGTACTCACTGATAAGTGGATATTAGTCCAGAAGCTCAGAATACACAAGATACAATTCACAGACCACATCAAACTCAAGAAAAAAGACCAAAGTGTGAATACTTCGGTCCTACTTAGAAGGGAGAACAAAATACCCATGGAAGGAGTTACATAAGACAAAGTGTGGAGCAGAGACTGAAGGAATGACCCTCCAGAGACTGCCCCACCTGGGTATCCATCCCATATACTGTCAGTAAACCCAGACACTATTGTGGATGCCAACAAGTGCTTGCTGACAGAAGCCTGTTATAGCTAACTCCTGAGAGGCTCCACCAGTGCCTGACAAACACAGAGTTGGAGGCTCGCAGCCAACCACCTTGGACTGAGCACAGGGTCTCCAAGAGATGAGCTAGAGAAAGGATCCAAGGAACTGAAGGGGTTTGCAGCCCCATTTGAGGAACAACAATATGAACTAACCAGTACATCCCAGAGCTCCCTGGGACTAAACTACCAACCAAAGAGTACACATGGTGGGACTCATGGCTCCAGGTGCATATGTAGCAGAGGATGGCCTTGTCAGTCATCAGTGGGAGGAGAGGACCTTGGTTCTGTGAAGGCTCTATATCCCAATGTAGGGGAACACCAGGGCCAGAAAGTGGGAGTGGGTGGATTGGTGAGCAGGGGGAGGGGGGAAGGGATATAAGGTTTTTGGAGGGGAAACCAGGAAAGTGGATAACATTTGAAATGCAAATAAAGAAAATATCTAATAAAAAATAAAAAAATTAAAAACTGCAAAAAAACCCAAACAAACAAAAAAGGAAGAAAAGATCTTAAACCAGTGTAATTCCAATTATATTCTTTGTCAGGCGTTTACTTTCATATCCTCCATGTTATCATTTATCTATATCTCTTATAAATCTCAAATCAGAGACTGTAGATGTTGATATGCTGCCAATTTTCTACTAAAGAAATGAAGAAGAAAAGCAACAATGATTACTTATATTTGCCATCATCAGCCTTTATTCCTTCCTGTTTCTAGGTTTCTGACAGGGGTCATGTTCCATCTGCTTCAAGAAGTCTCTTTGCTAACATTTGATACTAATGAATTCTCTCAATTTTCATTTCTCTAAAAAGTCCTAATTTTGTGTTCTTATTAGAAATTTTAGCTAGATATGGATTTCTTAAATAATCTTTTTTAAAAATTACAATTACTTATTTGATGGTGGGAACTATGAACATTCCATGGCACATGTGTAGTAGTCAGAGAACAACCTATAGGAATTGTTTCTCTCTTTCCATCATGTGAGTCCTGGCAATCAAACTCAGTTCATCAGTCTTGGCATCAAGTACTTTTGCCTGCCAAGATGTCTCACTTTCTGAATTAGCTGTAGATTTCTGAGTTGATAGATTGGTTTGACCTTTTCCTACCAAAGATACTCTGTAGTTTCATGTCCGTTATGTGGAATGTTCAAAGATTTGTCCCCTTATTTTTGTTGCTTAGCCATGTTGCCTGGAGATGTGAAGATTTAGTCTCTTGCTTGGTTTGTCTTTCATTCATTGGAATTCTCTGTGATTCCTGCATCTTATAGGAAGTACATGGGTCTTTGAAAACCAACTGTGAGGAAGCATGGTTGCATTTCCTCAATCTTTCCTCCTTCATTCTTCCTCCCCTTACTTCCTGGGAATTCAGTTACATCTGTGGTAAGATATTTGACATTGCCTGATTCTCTCCATTAGTCTTTAGGCTCTAAATTTTTTTTGAACCAGATTATTTCTGTTGATTATTCTTCAAGATGACTTTACCTTCCACCCTCTTTAATTTATTATTAAGTCCTATGCATTTGCTTCTTTCTTGGTTTCTTTCCGATTGCTAGTTCTTTGCTGGAATACCACCAACCATACCCATTTACATGCTATGACTATTTTCGTCTTTATAGTCATGTCAAATTTACATTTTTAAATGTTTTTATACTAGAGTCACTGTTAACTGAAACATCAAGAGAGTTTTGCAGTCTTTTTAGTATATGCTTTCTTTCCTAGTAACTGTCACATTTTAGCAATTTCCCCATGCCTAGGTATTTTGTGTGGAATCCTGGGTATTGTAGACCATATTACCCCCCAAATCATTGATTATATTGTTGAATTCTAAATATTGTTTACTTTTGTTCTTGAGTACAATTGAATAGCTTGCTGTTCACTTCGTACATGCAGAGACACAACTTTCAATTCACTGGGAACCAGGTCGTCGGGTTTCTTTTAGATAAATTCAACATTATTGTATAGACAGAACTAATTTTTCTTCAGTAATGAACCCTCTGGGGTTTTAATGGAAAGGCAAGGTCCTTCTAACTTGATTCAAACTTCAAACTCTGTCTCTACTATAGTCCAAAAAAGTTAAAATACTGCTTGGAGATTTTTTTTTTTTTTTTTTTTTGGTCATGATATTTATCTTAGTCACTTTTCCTGTTGCTGTGATAAAATATCCGACAAAAGCAACTTCTGAAATGAAGAGCTCATTTTGGCTCTCGGTTCAAGGTTATAGTCAATTATGAGGAGTGAGTCACTGTAATAGGAGCTTGAGGCAGATGATGGAACTTTGCATCTGTAGTCAAAGGACTAATGGTAATGAATACTTATGCTTAGCTCACTTTCTCCTTTCACAGTTGAGGATCCCAGCCCAGGAGATGGTGTCACTCACAGTGGGTGGGTCTTTCTAGCTCTATTAACTTAATCAAAATAATCTCTCATAAGCACTCCCAGAAGGCCATCTCCAAGGTCATCTTAGATCTTATCAAGTTTGGCAATTGAACTTAACAGTCACAATTCCTTTCACCCCTTTATAATTTGACACCAGAACACAGCCTTCTATCCATAAGTCCATAAGTCTCATGTTCATTTTAAAATACAAAATACAATGCAACTTCAAAAGTCCCATTAGTCTTTAACAATGTTTCTGCTTTTTTATGGCCTCTTTCCAACCACTGTGGAGTTCTTTGGTAAACCAAGCAGAGATAAATAGTATCTCTAAGATACTGTGGTGAATTCAGAAGAAGATGGTAGGTGTGTAGATTATGCACATTAGTGAATAACTCTGAGTCACCTGTAATGTATCAGTGTCCCATTAAGAAAAGGAATAAAAGCACTTCCCTTGGAATTGTTTAACCAACAGTAAGTCTAGTTTTGAACTCTTACTTCATGCTCCTCATGTCTTCTGTTTATCTGTTCTATGAATCTGAATCTCTGCCTTCCTGAAAGTCATTCTGTGAACCTGTCCCTGTCATTGTGTTTGCTATGGGACTAAGTGTGTCTGTTCCTAACAAAAGGCTTCGTTCTGTCTTTATTGTACAGCAGAGAAATTGTCACATGGGGGAAGGAATGGGAAACTTTACAGAAACCTTTAACAGGATTTTTTTTTTTTACAAGGGACTAAGTGTCTAGCTCCAGGTGATCCCAACTGACACAGGTAACAAACATCATTGCTGATTAACCAATATCCATAAATGTTTGCTTTCAACTTTATGGTAGATTTTAGGAAGTTGCTTTCAACTCCTGTATATGCTACATTCAGTAAGTGATACACACACATCGTCTGGGTCAAGGGCATGAAGGATTCACAACTTAGGCTTGCAGCTGTACATTAACTTAGGTTGTGGAAGGTGGTTATGTGGGAAATCCAAGGCAAGTAAGATTAATTGCTACATTGTTCTCTTAAACTCTGGTTAAAGAGACAGTCAGGGTATACAGTAGGATAGCAGTCTTAAGTCTTAAGTGACCTCAAGGTGTATTATTGTCTCTGGCTGTGAGCTCCAGCAAAAGCTCCAGTCTCTTTCACATATTGTAAATGTGCCACTCTCATCTGGTGTTTTTTTTTTTTCTTCCCAAGATCAATCAATCATCCTTCCCCCAGTTTGAGCCTATTGCTTTTCATTCCTTGGTAGCTTCCAATAGTTGTGGTTTGAAAAGTATTTTATCCATAGTTTGACAAAGGAGATTCCACTATTTCTGGATCTGGGACTCCAAGAACTATGTTTAAATATTAATTGGCTCATGAGTTTATGGTTTACCAGATTAAATAGGCAATATATATGCAAACCACAGACCACATGAAAACAGGCCCATGGTTACAAATTCTCAGGTGTGAGTCTCCATTTGTATCCAGAACACTGATTAAACTCAATATATTCATTTGTTTTTACATTTTCATTTTATGTTTTACAAGGGACAAAAATAATTTTAAGTTTACTGTCTCCATGGTGTTTGGATGGAATTCCAAAGTCCAAAAGTCATTGTTTTAGTTGGGGTTTATATTCCTGAACAAAACATCATAACCAAGAAGCAAGTTGAGGAGGAAAGGATTTATTTAGCTTACACTTCTACATTGCTGTTCATCACCAAAGGAAGTCAGGGCAGGAACTTGGAGCTAGAAGCTGATACAGAGGCTGTGGAGGAATGCTGCTTACTAGATTGCTTCTCCTGGCTTGCTCAACTTGCTTTCTTATAGAACCCAGGACTGCTACCCAGGAACTACCAGCCACAATAGGCTGGGCCCTTCCCATTTGATCACTAATTGAGAAAATGCCTTACAGCTGGATCTCATGGAAGCATTTCCTCAAGGGAGGCTCCTTTCTCTGTGATAACTCTAGATGGTGTCAAGTTGACACACAAAACCAGCCAGTACAGTCATGCAAACATTTTAGATCCAGAAATTCACATTCTTTATGCCACTACCTCTCTGCTTTTCTCTACATGGCCATTTAACATCACCCCTTGGGTTGTTGGATTGTTTCTAACACTATTGGTTGCTGTGAAGGCAGCCAGAGGAAACTTACCATGAGCATGCCTCTTAAGTTATTATCCTAACATCTTTTAAGACCTTCGATGATTATGTGTCAAACAGCTGTTCAACCTTCCCCTCAACCATCTTTTCCCAAGCTTCTAAAATTCAGTCAATAGCATGATTATCCATCCACTCTCTCAAGTCCTTTCGGTTTTCTCCTCAATACATCTTAATAGTGCCCAGGTATTTCTTCATCACCACCAGCCTAGCCTCACTTCGTACCATGTACTGGGGATCACTGCAATGTTCTCCAATTAGGTTTCTTGTTCTTCCCTTCCTGCTATCTCCTCCACAGTGGCCAATGAAATATTTACATAGGACCATGTTATATCACCTTCCTGCATAAAGCTGGTTAGTGACATGGATTATAGAGTAATAGTCAAGCTTAGCCTTGGGCAAAGGCCCACTCTGACCATTGTCACAACATCTTATCACTTTTATCTCTCAGAGCCAGTGCCCCCAAACACTTCATCTTCTCATCAACCACTTGACTAAATTACAATCTTGTACAATGGCAAATAGAAGGGCCTTGTATCAAACTGTTCCATACACAGGAAGTGATAGAAACATTACCCAACACAGCAACTGAAATCTGTGCCAAGATTAGAAAAACTGCCTCAACCAGCTCTCCTTTTGAAGGCTAAGTAGTGTAAATGTTTGCACTATAGTGGCTGCTGTGGTTTAAAATAGAACATGACTTCTGAAGTGTCCAAAATGACTCTATTTTGTCATAGTTTTAGCTAATTTCATCTTGTGTTTCCCCTCCCACTCTATGGAGTAGACTATTCTCATGCAGTCGCCCACTTTGGAGGTACATTATTTTACAACATAAAATAAATTGTGTTAACCAATTGAACTGAAAATTCTGCCACCCGGCCTGCCTCTGGTATGATGTAATTGTGGGTATTGGCTTTATAAAACCTGTTTCTTTCCAAACAGACAGTCCTTTCTGGTATGAGCCTACTCTTGTGTGAAGGCAAATAAAGGAACCTTGATCTGACGTTTTTTCATTGAGTGGCACCTTCGGTGACCTGCCTCTGGGACTGTTGAGAGTTTGAGGAATGTTGAAGGACTGCATCTCGCAAGGGAGGGTCTTCAGAGTTGGGTCTAAAACCAGTTCTAACTGATTGATTCTTGCTGTAAGCTTGAAGTAAATTTTGTTGGTTCTGAACTTCCATTTATTCCTTGGTGGAGGTGAAAGTGATAACTCTGTTGTGGTTTGGATCTTAAATGTCCCACGAAGCCCTTGTGTCAAAACGTTGGTCCTTAAGCCTGAGCATCCTTTAAAGTGGTAGGGCCTTTAGGAGTTAGCTTCTACTGGGAGGCTTGTAGGTCAGTAAGGCCATGTCCTTGGTGGGAATATTAGAACTCTAGACTTTCCTTGTGTATCTTTTACTTTCCTTTGCTACACAATCTCCTGTGGAGTGCTGCCTCACCATGGGCCCAGAGACTACGGGGCCAAGCCATAAGGAACTGAAACCATGAGGTAGGCTAAATCTTGCCTCTTAAGTTGCATGGTATCTATCAAGTGATGCAAACTGCACTAACCCAGATGCCCAAACGGGCTTCAAGAACATCAGACACAGTGGGAAACAAGTGGCATTTACTCGGTCCTGCAAAATACATCTATTAGGTGCCTTGCTTTGAACCAAACTTTGATCTTGAACACTCAACAGAGGTTGCATCAAGTTTATGGCATAGCAAAGAAGGCAGGAAATTGCATAGACATTAATAATAATGAGACTTGTACTGTGACAGAAGAGCAACAAGCATCTCTGCATAGTCCCACTAGGTGAGCCTTACACTTTGAGTCAGAGGAGGTCTTCCCAAGGAGATGGTACATAAGCTACAGTCTGCAGACTGCAGAGTTACAGGATGATTTATCCATGGCTGGGTGACTGAAAGACACACACTAGGAGGCCTTAGAATTCTCATCATTCAGCTGAGCATGGTGGCATACACCTTTAATCCTAGCACTCTGGAGGAAGAGAGATCTCTGTGAGTTTGAGGTCAACCTGGTCTACAATGTAAGTTCCAGGACAGCCAGAGCTATACAGAGAATCCCTGTCCTAAAGTGAAGTAGAACTTAAAAAAAAAAAAAAAAATCTCAACATTCACTTCCTATCATGGTGTCCTCAGGGACCCAGCCTGAGCTTCTATGTTTTAGGGAAAGTAAAGAGCTGGTTATCCTGCTAAGGTTAAGGATAACCAGTTATGGGCTCCTGGGAGATCGCCTCTTCTTTATTCTAAGGTAGAAAAGAGTTAAGCTGAGGAGGGGGGATAGCTTTGCTCTCCCGTAATGGGGAGAGGGCTCCTATTAGCTTGACAAGGGTCCACTTCCTTTCAGCTTCTAAAGAGCCAACAATTTAAGACTATTGATCTCCTAAAGTGGAATGTTGGCCTTCAGGAAGCCACAAAAGGACAGCATAAACAAACTCCTCCCTGCCAAGACATCTTGTTTTATTTTCTGAGTGCCCACACCATTGTGAGGATTCCACTGACCCTCCTGCATCCCCAGAGAGCAGAGCAAACATCTATGGGGGCTTCTGTGATAGGGCACCTGTGAGTCTTCACCCTGGCTCTAGGAACCTTCATTCCAGTAACAGTTCTAATTTTCCTGGCTGCCCTAGTTAGAAAGATTCCGACTATATGTCTGTGAAACAGGATTAATGTCCCTATAGCCACTGATCTCTTCGGGTCCCCATGCTCTTTCCATTTCTGGATCTTATAAAGTGCAACTTAGCTAGGCCAACCCAACCACTAGCTTTCTGCTAAGAATTCATTCGGTACTTCCTTGTGACATAGCTTACATTTAAACCCCAAGAACAGAACTCCAGGGAGGTAGATAGCATCAGCCTCAGGTGGAAGGGCTATTTATAAAAGACAAAATGAGAGGCTGGGGAGGAAATTCAGCAGAGCACTTGCTACGTAAGAAGAGAATCAAGGTCATATCCACTAGGTTTAGGATATGGAAGTAAGTTCAAGGAGACGCTGAGATGAATCACTGGAGACTCCCAAGTTTGTTAGAAGAATTATTAAAGCCAAGAACAGAGAGACAGGGAGGCAGCAACAGATCAGGGGGTCCAAGGAGAGTTCAGGCCCCAGCACCAGACAAAGAGAGGCGGGGTCTCAGAACAGAATCAGATTCTCCATTACAGGTGAGGGAGTCTCTTTTTAGACCTTTCTGAAAATGGGAGGGGGCTTCACTGCAAGAGCCTGCAGCTAGGCTCTCTGATTGCCAGTCAGGAGGCAGGGAAGGGAGTGGAGAACAGGACATGGCACTCCCAGGTTAAATACGATGGCACCAATGAGTATCCTAGCTGAGGATTCATATACAGTGTCCCAGTGGGTTGCCTGTCAATGTCTTAAGAGACGGCCCCAGAAAGCCTCAATTCCAACCTTACATTCACACAAGGCCCCCAGCACCCACATAAGTCCTGGCACTGAGGAGACAAGGGCAAGGGTCTCAGTTTGCTGGCCAGCCAATGACTTCGGGTTAAGTGAAAGACCCTGCTCCAAATAATAATAATGTGGAAAGTGGTTGAGATGCCTGACATTGACCTCTGGCTTTCGGGTGCCTGTGCACGTGTGTGTATACACACACAAACATACATAGACACAAGAAAAGAGAGGGGAGAGAGAGAGAGAGAGAGAGAGAGAGAGAGAGAGAGAGAGAGAGAGAGAGAACAACATGTTGGTGACAATGTGGAAAAAGGAGAACTCTGAGACACTGTTGGTATGACCACAAGTTAGTACAAATGGAGAACAGTATAAAGGCCCCTCTAACAACTACAGCTAGGTCTGCCCTGTAACCTTGCAATCTCTCATTTGGCTGGCTTTCCGTGTTAATGTCAACTTGACAGGCTCTAGAATCAGCAGGGAGGTAGATGAATGAAAAAAGAAAAGGGAAGGTTCTAACTGCTCACAGGTAGGAACCAGACCACAGAGATGGGTTACATCTCAATTATTATGTGAAAAAATATTGAAGGGTAGTGGAGAGAAATGACAGGAGAGAGGGGGGAGCCAGGAGTAACAGCCAAAAGAAAGTACACAAAAGACCAGGTAATCAAAATGGTAGGTTTATACAAGGAAGGGTAACTGGGGTAAAGGTAGCTGAGAGAAGGGCAGCCTAGCTCCTGAACTGGAGAATTCAGGGTAGGGGACAGGACTATGCTAGCCTCGGGGGCCCTGGTGGGTGCTGAGGAATTCAGGGAGAACCCTGATGTGTTAGTAGGCACCTTCAGCCATTTGTCCCTGGTTTGAAACCTAACAGTAGGCCTTTAGATGCACTTGTGAGGGTCTAGAGAGACTGTTCAGTGGTTAAGAGTACTTACAGGACCTGAGTCCCCAAGCATCTATATCAGGCAGCTCTAACTCTTGGGAATCTGATGCTGTCTTCCTCAGGGACACTCTTGCTCTTATTACCTGCTTCCTTCAGAGGTAGCATACAGCTTCCAGCTCCCTTCAAGTCAGGCTACATGATGCACCTGCCCAGACATAAAGCCTGATGCCTGCCACCTGTCCTCACGTCTCATCAAGTCAGCATGGTCGCTGGCAGGTATTGGCCCTCTGCCAGAGCACCTCAGTGCACCTGTTACCTAGGCTGTATTTGGCGTAGTGTCAAGACACAGCCCTGGCTAGACTGAAGCCAACAAAACCCTAGTAGGCTTAATACTTTCAACTACATGGACAGCCTGCCCAAACACTGTAGATCGTTATGAGTGTAGACTCTGGGTCTGAGGGATGCTCAGAAGAACTTGAAAGCATTCAATACTGTCTCCATTTTTCAGTGCATAATGGAACGTCAGGGGCAGGGGATGCTTCTTTTATCAATATAAATGCAAACATGGCACATGAATCATGTAAAATGCATCATAAGTCATAACCTACCAATAAGTATTGTCAAAGCATCAGAGTACAGTACAAAGCAAAGAGCAGCTAAAGCTACTTCCCTCAGGAAGTCAGCGTCAAAACAAGGGATCGTCTACATTTGGAGACGTTTATTTGGTGAATGGATAATTTTTTTTTTTTTTTGGTCCCTGGCAAAGGAATCACTTCAAAAGACAACTTTGTAACTATTGCTATATCTTAGGGTTAGGATTACCACCTCCTGATATCAACATCACCGTACTTTATCTTTCCCACTTCTGAGGTAAAGCCCAACCCCTTGGGCCCTGAGCAACTGGCCCTAGCAATGTGAGAGGATGCCAAAATCACTCTAGATCCAGAGATCTAACCCTAAGGAACACCTCAGAGAAGACAAGCCCCAGCTTTCTGAGATATCCTGTGGCAATAAAGCAAGTGCACAAGTGTTCTGATTAGTGGTCAACTTGGCATAAACTTGAGTAACCTGGGAAGAGGGAGCTTCCGTGGAAGAATTTTCTCCATCAGCTTAGCCGGTGGGCATGACTTGGAACAATCTCTTGATTATTGCTTTATACAGATTGGCCCAGGCACTGTGAGTGGTTCCACCCCAGGGCAGATAGAGGCACAATTTCCACATATTAAAATGTGCTCACTTATATACTATGAGTAATAATTAGTGATTATTGTTATACCACAAAAAAATATAGAACATTTATATCTCTCCAAAATGTCTCTTCAGCATTCTTTCCAGAATCCTTTGTTCCCAGTATAATATGAGAAAAAAAACAGTACATGAACCCCAAACTGAACATTACACAAAGCACCTTCTGATCTACCTCAAAACTGTCAACTCATGGAAAACAAGGGAGGATGGAGAAACTACCAGACCACAAGAGATGGGGGACACCCCAAGTGTTTTATGACAAATATTGAAGCAGTGACAGACAGGATCAGTCAGCTCAATGTCTAGCAAGAAAAGAATGCTACTTTAAAATCAAGAATTCTCTCTTAATCAGCTGACTTATAAAAATTCTGCAGCTCCCTTAAGCAAAGCCAAGCTTCTGTTGGGCATGGGAAGAAGAGTGACCCACTCCCTTCCCTGAGCTCTGGTCTCTGGATCTCTTGGATGAGCAGAAGTCTTTATCTAACTTGTGATGTTTATGGTGCAAAAAGCCTTTTCAAACATTTTGTGAGAAACCCACCTTCTCTGCACATAGAGCGAACAGAGTCCAGACCTCGTAAGAAATCTCCAAATGCTAAGGATTCTTACCCACTCTTTCAAGAATTGCAATTACATGATTTAATAATCTAAGTTGTTGTCCCTTCGGATGTCACCTTAGAGAAACCAACATTCCAGTATCTCCAGTACAAACTGCCATCTTTCATTGTCCCAAAAGGAAAAGCGATGACCCATCCTAAGGTGCAAATTATCTCTATGCTGCCAATGAGCTTCTTGAGTGTAGGTAGCTGTATTTTCTTAAGTTTCAACCAATATTTGTGTGGGCTGACAAACTAGGATCCAGAGCCAGCCAGAACAGGCTAGCATTATGGCCTCTACACCTCAATGGCCCACAAAACATTTTTAAGATGTGCTCTGCCCTTGTAGCAATGATAAATACTCCAGTGGACTGGAGACACGACGGCTCTGAGCACAGACACAATTGTGTATCCCATTTCTTTTTCTCTTTCCTTTTATCCCTTCATAGCACAAGGGATAGGATGGTGAGCCTCACACATGTGAAGCCAGTGCTCTGCCCCGAATTCTACATTTCTGGCATCTTCTGTCCCTTCTGTCTCTATGCGCTCCTAAAGGAAACCTGGCACACCTGAGAGCTTAAGACCTGTTTGATGCTGCACCAACACTGGAAAAAAAAACTACTCTTGATACTCTAAGGCTCCTCTTGTCTTATGTACACACTACTCTATACATGCTATTTACATGAAGTAATTTAACCCCTTTCAGCAGCTCCACAAACATAAAGTCAAAGGATGTAAATCATAGGGTCCACAAAGTCTTAAAGGCCTCTTCAACGTCTATTTTAGGGTTTCATTATAGCTTTCACAGTGATTTTTATATATTCTAAGTAATATTTAGGATAACTTTATATTGTAAATTTTAGAATATTACTAAGACACAGTTACCCTTTCTCACTGTGATGGTATTTGTATTTAGCACAAACCAGTGCAATAGAATAAAATTACATACATAAGTAGTCTTTGCATTCATTTCCATCAGAGACTCAGTTGAAAAAAAGAAAAAAAGCTAATTTAAGAGTGTTCTAGAAAAACAAGTAAAACTGTTAATTCTATTAAACTTTAACCCTTGTGGATACCTTTTTCACATTCTGTCAGACGATCAGGAAATTCCCACAAAGAATATCTGCTGAAAACTAAAACAGGAGTCACCATGAAGAAGAGATCCCCACAGATTGACTGTATAGGGTACATGCTGATCCAGCTGTATTTTATGGAGCGCTATTTTCATAGAGCTTGAGAGAATGATTGACAGGTCACCTAAGGTTGTCCATGTGGTCCATTTCTTGCCAACTGAAAAATAAGCATGTGAATTTAAGAAAATAACCAATGGTGTGTGTTTTCTATAAAAGTCTGAGAAAACTAAAACTATAGAATTAGAACAGAAACAGCGAACTTTACCCCTTTCCAATACCAGTAAGTTCTCTAACAGGCCAGAGTTAATATTCACAAATGTGGGGGTTGTGTATGAAGCTCTGCCTAGCTCCACTTTCTCTAATGATATACTTTAAAATGATGTTCCTTACTTTATCTTCATTATCTCTGTGGATTGATTTAAAGGTTGCCATGAAAAACACATTCTACTACAGCCCATAGATCCACCAATTAGACAGAACCTCCTCTTTGAACCTCAGCCATAGATCTTGGTAATTATTTCAATTGCTACTCATGGAGATATTCTGAAAGAAGAAATCACTCAGCTCTCATGACTGCTCCCTCTTTAATCACTTCTATCATCAACACCATAACAATCACATATTTCTGTTCCATTTCTGTATTTTGTTTCATATGTGTGGATGTCTTGCCTGCATGCATGTCTGCGTACCAACCATGTACATCTCTGATGTCCAGGGAGACCAAAAGAGAGTATCAGATGCCCTAGAGTTTGAGTTACTGACAGCTGTGAGCCATTGTGTTGGTAGTGGGAATGGAACCTGGGTTTAAAGAGCAGCCAGTGTTCTTAACTGATGAGCCATCGTTCCAGCCCCAATTTGTAGGATTTTTAAACCAATTAGTTAAACATTATCCAGCGCAGACCAGAGAAATTTGAACTTAATTTTTTGTGGTGTAAGGAGGAAACTAAGGGCTAGAACGATGCTCGGGGGGCTAAGAGCATACTTGCTGCTCTTGCAAAGAATCCAGTTTCAATTCCCAGCACCCACAACCACCTGTAACTCCAGTTCCAGGAGATCCAATGCCCCCTTGGCCTCACAGGTACCTGAAAACACATGATGCACATAAACTAACACGGAAACACATAAATACACATAAATTAATAAAATCTTTTCTAAAAAAGAAACCAACTAACATCATATTCAGTTCTGAAAAGAACAAAATAAATTTCATACAATTGAATGTTTCCCAACTTGCCTGGATCTTCAAACATGCCAGCACCCAGAAAACCGATACTCTGTGCTAACAACATGCAGAAACGCAGGCCTGGCTTAAGTGTAACGTTAATAAAAGTAACTTAAGAGTGCCAAGATGCTTTACAGGCACCAGCAGGAGGCTGGGACAGTGGCCTAGTCTGAAGGAAAATGACAAAATTCATGGTCATGAGAAGTAATGAAGCAGCTTTGTCAGTTTTGCTGCTCAGCAAGTTCAAGAAGTGAGACATTCATTAGAGCTCCACTCCTTGATCTGACACCGCCCCTTTTCTCACGCTCACATCAGCAGGTGGACGAACACACACATACCCTTTCAGAGCTCTGCTTGTGATTCATTATTTAAGGAGCTTATGCATAATCCATCACTCCACTCCGTTACCTCCTTGTTCACATCCCCGCTGCAGAGGCAAGCAGTAGTCCTCTGAGCGGAAATGCATTAAGGGACACTGAAAAGAAAACATTACTCATCCTAAGCAGAGAGAGAGGACTACCTCATCCACTGACTGGCCATCTGGAGTTATGAAAAATACATTATTTACAAAGCAAGACTACATAGTTAAAGCTATGATAGGCAGAGAGACTTGCATTCACATGGACTTGGGGCAAGTTATTTGGCCTCCGAGAACCCCAATTTTCCTACTGATACAATAGTCTCATTCTTTCCTGAGTGAGACATGAAGATGCAGGGATGATACATATATATGTATACATATATATACATATATATATAAATGTGCTGGCCCAGGACCTAATCCATTCTCAGTAGAGACTCATCAGCAACAACAGTCACGACCATGGGATGACTTTTGGTATATTCTAACCCCAAGATTGAAGGCCATAGGCTTTTTAAGATAATGAAGACATGGGCTGAACCTTGAGGAGAGAGCACAGACTTAGGAACTGTGAGACTCTGGGTTCAATCCCCAGCACCAAGAAACAAATTAATAAAGTGAAACAGGCAAGAAGTGGGCTTCCCTAAGCCAGAGTGTTGAGGGGGTAGTGTGTAGGACGTGTGACTCATAGGCAACAAAAGCTTGGACATTTTTATTCTCTCTATAACTAAGAAACAAACTTGACAGCATAAATGGGAATAACAGAATAAATGCTAGAATAAACATTGATTATTCTCTGATAATTTTAATAATAGTGTCAACAAACGACTCTGCATACCACCTTCAAAATTTTGTTCATCTAATCTAGACATAAATTCCAGGAATTCAGAAGTTTGTCTCTTGAAGGAGCTGTGGCTATGCTCATGCCTGTCCAGAGATACCAGCAGCTAAGGTCTGAAGTCTGGCATAGAGTTTGGCATGGAGTTTGGTACATACACTAGTTCAGTGATCAGATATGACTCCTGTTTCCCAGGAGACCTCTCAGGATAGATCATAATAGTTCTGGATCTGGATAGAATTTTGGTACTTTACACACCAGTCAACTTCATACAGCCAAAACCTTACCACATCACGTGAAATTCAAATCCTTAAATTTCTGTTTGTAATCTGTCTCCACTGGAGGTCAAAAGACAGTTAATGACTAGTAGCAATACAAACTAGTTTGTTATGGCAGAACTCATAACAGCTCAGGAAAAGGCAAAAGCAAGTCCATCTTGTACACATGGTTATGAAGGTGGCTCACTAGTCCCAGGTGTGCTTAAATTAACAGATTTTGAGTCTCTCTTCTCTTAAGGTCTTGCAAGGCTAGTAAACCAAGGATATGAATGAAGAGAGAATGCTATCACCAGGAACATGTCTAGCCAAACTTAGCCTTAATCTACTCAATTTTCTGCTAAGATGTTAACTGTTGAGCTAACACAAGTATCCCTTGATGGGTTAGCGCACATGATTCTATGTCCATTCCATATCAAGTCAATACTCACTGGGCTTCCACAATCAGCTAGGACCATTGTAATTATAGACTGCATGTTGTTGACATTGGTACTTGAGTTTGCTCATGTCAGAGCAGGAACCCAGAAGCAGATATTGAAGCAGAGACCATGGAGGAATATTATTTAGTGGCTTGCTTCCTCTAGCTTGCTCAGCTACCAGGCTTACCTGCCTATGGATGGTACCACCCACGGTGAGCTGGGCCCTGCTATATCAACTGACCATCAAGAAAAGGCCCCCACAGACATGCCAACAGGCCAATCCAATGGAAGTAAAGTCTGTGTTGTGACTCCCTCTTCCCAGGTGAGTCTACCTTGTTTCAAGTTGACAAAGACTAACAAGCACACACAGCAATTAAAAAAAAAAAAACAAAAGTCCGTGCCAAGTGTTTGTCTTCTAACATAACTATCAACAATAAAAGTGTGTGAGGTCAGTTTACAACTGACTTAAAACTGGGTTGGAATAAAAGTCTAAGTCCAGAAAATGATGAATATTGCCCACATAAGTAAAGCTAAAGACCCCGAGCCCACGGGAATGAGGGGGTGTATACCCATTCATAAACCCACATTCTATGGCAGGACTGGATATTAAAAATGCACACACACACATGCGTACTTACATGAATTTGAAAGGGGTACATAGGAGGGGTTTAGAAGGAAGAAAGAGAAGAGAGAAATTATGTAATTACACTATAATCTCAAAAAGTTCAAAAATCATCTTTTAAAAAGTCATGCCATGAAAAATGAGGCCTTTGCCAACTCTAGGTTTGTCCCATGCCTGCCAAATGAAATGGTCAAATGGCAAAAAATAAATGGGTGCCCATAAAGTACTTAGCTAAAGCAACGCTGCTGTCTTTATTGTAAGTCTGGTGAGTTTCATTAACTATTTATTTACATGAGCTTTGCTAATTGAGAAAGGCGCTCGGGGAATCCTAAGAGGGTGCATGCTTTTAATGGGGGAATAAAAAATTGAGTCTGACATTAGTTTTAAAACAAGTTGGGAGAAGTAAACTGAGAGAAGAACTCTGTCAAGCTCTCTTCCACAATGGCCTGGTCTGAAGAGAGGCCCTGAGTTTGTGGGTGGGTCTGCTATCCAGGTCTCAGCACAGCCAAGTCAGCCAAGGTCCATCTTTGAAAAGTAAGGTAACCATTACAGACAGTTTGAAGGTATTAGCTTCAGCTTCGTGTGCGTTAAGTCTCCTCTGATAAGAGAATGTCATCAGTTCTCAACAAAAGAAAAACCATATGAAGAACTGTCCCCACTTTAAAGGAATAGTATTGAAGACTCTGAACTAACAGATGTTTCTTCTCCTCACAACACAGGTAGACTGGGGATGGGAAAGAAAGGAGAGGCAAGGATGTAAGCAAAGAAATTGCTCAATAACCCACAGTTTTGTGGTGACTCATTCCAGTGTCACAGAGACACTGCAGACCATGTTTTCTAAAAGTGACCCAACCAGAGAGCTTTTCTGAACCCTGGCTATTAACTTCTTCATGTCAGGTTAAGATTCACTCTTCCTTCCCTTGAATCTTCTTGGACTGGTGACTCTTGTAATCAAGAGACTATGGTGTCATAGTAAGGCTGTCACCACCTTAAATTTAGTTCACACAACACCTTCTCAGCTGGATCTTTGTTTTTGAGAGTTCTGACCTACAATCTCGGGATCTGCCTAACCTGAGATCACCATGTTTTAAGAAAGTCCAAGCCATGTGGAGAAGCTTGTACATGGCCTAACAATATTCCACAACAAGGCTACACTTACCAGAGCTTTGGCACATATCACCACCACCAGGTCTTCAACCTTCTATCAGAGGTGAGACTAGACATTAGAAAACATATAGACCAAGCCATACTTATCTAAACTCCTCATCCACTGGATTCATGAAGACACCAAAGGGTGCTTGTTTAATCTTTATGTTATGTGTATAGGTGTTTTGCCTGCTTTCTGTGTATCATGTACATGTAATATCTAGTTTTTACAGAAGAAGGCATAGGAGCCCCTGGACTTGGAGTTATAGATGATCATGAACCATCTTGTGTATGCTGGGAAGTGAGCCTGGGTCCTTTTGCAGAGCAGCCAGAAATCTTAACCACTGAATCATCTCTCCAGATACAAAGGAGTTGTGTTTAATGTCACTCTGTTTGGTGGCTTTTAGTTTTCCAGCAATCCCAATAAAACAGAGACACTTCTAAGACAAGCTTCAGTTCTCTGTGGCTGCAAGGATTCTAGCCCTCAATATCAAACTGAAATTTTAGAAACTATATTGGTAATGATGCTGCAGAGAAACTGCATCAAGTTCCTGCTGCCTTGATTTTTTCCCATGATGATGAACCAGTAACCTGGAATGCTAGACTAACATGCTTTCCTGAGTTGCTTTATGGTTGGGGTGTTTTGTCAAAGAAACAAAAAAGGAAACCAGGATGCCATAATCCAAAAATCCAAATGTTACAAAAAATGTAATTTTTTTTTTGAGTACCAACATGAAGACAGAAGTATAAAATCCCACATATGATTGTGAGTGATCGGTAGTGGTCAGAACTTAGGTACGTATGATTATTGTGCAAAGTTATGTTTTGTCTGTGTAGATAAGGTACATTCAGAACACATATGCAGTTCATGGCTAGCCAAGTCACACCAAGTGACTTGTATGATGCTGTACATGTAAATATCTCAAAACCTGAAATACTTCTGCCCTCACATGCTTGTTGGATAAACAATGACCAATCTGTATTATTCAGAGAAAGGAGTGTTTAGGCAAGCTACTTATGAGAGGAGTGCTCTCAGGGAAAAACCTGTGGGACCTCTGAGGAGCCACACATGAAGGAAAGCGAAGCACAGGAAGGAAGAATATGGCTCCACAGGTCTGGCTTCAGCCTGATCCACAGGGATACCTATTCAGTCTTCAAGCAGGAATCCGCAGTTCTGTTCCCTGTGCGGGTTAATCACAGGCTCAGGAATATGCAACAGGTAAAACTAACCTCAGCAGCTTTATGTGCACACCAGCCAACTATTCACACAGAATGCAGATTTGAAACTGCAAGAGCACTCATCGCAGCAGGAGTCGGTGCTTGCAACCAATAAGAGGCATTCTCACTCACAGACATGCTCCTTTCAACTCTACACAAGGCCAGGGCAGGCAACAAATACAGCGAGGCAATGGGATAACTGTGGCCCATGATAACTGAAAGGGACTGAAATTTCTCAACACAGAGAAACAGGTAATGCCTGAAAAGATAGGGACGTTTATTATCCAGATGAGATGCTTAGACAACGCACACCTGCACCTAGCTGTACTAAGTCCTTTCCAGATGTTTATGCTCTGCTCTGTGACTTAAGAAAAATGTAACTTGGGCTGGAGAGATGGCTCAGTGGTTAACAGCACCGACTGCTCTTCCAAAGGTCATGGGTTCAAATCCCAGCAACCACATGGTGGCTCACAACCATCCATAATAAGATCAGATGTCCTCTTCTGGTGTGTCTGAAGACAGCTACAGTGTATTTACATATAATTAATAAATAAATCTTTAAAGAAAAAAAAAGAAAAATGTGACTTAAACATAGATATCAGGCTTTCTTAAACTATCCTTGAGATTTTGGAAGATGGTTTCCCAAGCTATCTTTTCTGGCCAATTTGTCAAGCCCATGCCAAACTCTGGGGAACAAAAGGGATCTCAGGTCTGGAGGGCAGTGTAGTCTGGAGAGCACTCAGGCTCTGCCTGAGCCAGTGCTGGGCCAGCCCCTACAGCATAGCCATCCCTCTCTTGAGGGTAGCCAAGCCACTGCATGCCTTCCAGCTGGAACACTGGCTCTTCTCTACAGCTGCCTGCCTTAGGTGGAGAGGCCAGGGGATGAAGGGTCCAGAGACAGGCGACCATAACATGAGAATTCAGGAACAAAGGGAGATTTGAGAAGATGGGAAACACTTGACCAGGTTAGAATTACTCTTTAGACTTCATTTCCTTCCTCTTTATATTTCACCACAATTAGCTTTTGATACCTTATTTGGGCTAACAGGAAGTAGCTGCATGGTGCTGACATTACTGGACATTAGGGTGGCAAGAGTATCTGTAATCAGAGTAGGTATAGGAAGGAGGGTCCTGGAGAAAGAGGTGTTCACATTTCTGGATGCCTCTACTTAGAACTAAGTTCAAGAAAAAGGTTTCTTGCATGTAGAACTTTCCCACTCCTGCTTTCTACCATATCACCCTGACCTCTACCAGGCTGCACAACCGTAGAGATAAAGGAGGCCAACTGGAATAGAGCCACGAATGCATCCCACATGTACCATGGCCGTGGTAAGCATAACTGAGACCAAGAAACAAGCCAGAGAATAAGAGTGAAGAATTCAGTTCCCCAGGTTCAGAGGAACAAAGTGTAAGAATGAAGAAACTATTTTCCTCATCTGCCATTCTATCCAGAAACTCTCTTCTGAGTCCCCATAGATGTTCATAAGCACCTATAGAGTAGCATCCCATATGTGGGTTAATCAACTTTCTGTTATTGTAATAAATTCACAGGAAAATCAATTTATAAAGAGAGAAAAGGCAGTCTTAGTACACAACTTTGGATTTTAGTTCTTAATTGGTTGTCCCTGTTGCTTTGGGCCTATCAAGTACATCCTGGTGGGGACCAAAGTGCCTGCCTTCTGCTTAGGAGGTAAACGAGATATAAGAAAGAAATGAGGTGCTATAATCAATCCCCTTTAAGAACATGCTCCCAAATGACCAGTAGAAGTCCCACTGGGCTCCACAACTTTAAGGGCCCTAGGTCCTATCAACTGTACCTTGCTGGAGCCCAACCTTCTAATACATTATCCTTTGAAAGATATTCAAGAACCAAACTCTAGCTCCCTTAGTCTCTTGTTTCTCTCTTGCTCTTTCTCTGCATCCTTTGCCCCCTCTCTCCTCATTTCCTTCCCCCCTCCACGTGCTCATGGCCGGCCTCTACTCCTCAACTCTTCTACTTCTCTTCTCTCTGTGTCTCTCTCTCTGTCTCTCACCCTGTCTCTGTCTCTGTCTCTCTGTCTCTCTGTCTCTGTCTCTGTCTCTGTCTCTCTGTCTCTGTCTCTGTCTCTCTGTCTCTGTCTCTGTCTCTGTCTCTCTGTCTGTCTGTCTGTCTGTCTGTCTGTCTGTCTTTCTCTCTGCCTTTTTCTGCCTCTACTACCCTCTTAACTCCCCTCCCCATGCCCTGAATAAACTCTATTCTATACTTAAAAAAAAAAAAAGGAACCACTCTAGCACAGAGGCACCCTACTCCATCAATATCACTGAACATAACAAGGTCAGAAGATCCTTCCTGGTGTTAAGTCAAACGTGCTGCGTTACTTCTACAACACAGCCCTCCTTCTGTGTGGGTCCTTGGTCCAGAATCAAGGCTGGAAGTTTACCATCAGCTTATTAGGATGAGTCTACACTAAATTCAAATTATTTTCTTTGAGTGATTCTGTGTGACACAGCTTTCAGATTTTTAACATCCTGTAGGTGCAAGAGTATTAAAGTATATAAAAGTTTAATTATTTGTTTTAATTTGAATGCAAAATATGTACTTTTCTTATATATACATTAACATTATAGAGTTGAAGGGTTTTTTAATTTTCAAAGATGATATTGTAAATTATTTTAACTTTCTAAACCTAAAAATATTCCTTTTAAAACTTAATTTCTTTCCCATATACCCAAATCATATATTCATTGCTCCTGCCCTTTGATTTATGCCATTGTTATTGTAAATCTCATCTTCCAGGCATTTGGTGTGTTTGCAGAGAACTAGGTCATTTTCAAATTCCTTCCTGAAAACCTAAACTTGAATGAGAAAGATTTCAGGGCAGTGACTTATCTGCAACTATTACCTCATTCACATTTCCAGCTACAGCACCAGGTAGTCAGCCATACAGAAGTACTCACTCTGTGCCATTTACAGAGCTCCTTGTAACTATCCCACAAAAACCCTGCTTCTAAAGAGAATACAACTAATTCTATCCAACAAATCCACGTATCAGAGACTTTATCTTCAGGTATTTACTAATCTACCTGACAGATTAATACCTTTTTGAAACTATATCAGTAATAATACCCAATAGTGATTCTGTATATTTCAATTAAGGCTAAATAGAGTTTGTTGTGTTGCTTAATAGAATAAACTTTTTAATTATTTTATAGTGAAAGTGTTTTTGAAACAATAAAATTGAAAGACAGTGGGCATCTTGTCTGGATGGTGAAATATGAAATATTTCATATTCAGTCTTTGTCTTAGTTAATGTTTTACTTCTGTGAAGAGATTCCATGACCCAAGCAACTCTTATAAAGGCTTTTCATTGGAACTAGCTTACAGTTTCAGAGGTTCAGTCCATTATCATCATGACAGGAAGCATAGCAGTGTCCAGGCAGACATGGTGCTGGAGAACAGGCTGGAAGTTCTGCATCTTGATCTGACTGCAGCCAGAAGGACCTGACTCTTTTGCATGGGGCAGAGATTCAAGGTCCACCCCCACAGTGATGCACTTCCTCTAACAAGGTCACACCTCCTAATAGTGCCACTTCCTGTGGGCTAAGCATTTCACATCACCACAGTCTTGCTCTTAATTATTGCCTATAATAATTTTTGATAAGACGTTGGTGTTTGAAATGGCCATGGTCAGGGATGAAGGATGTTCTTGCCCCAGTTTTTGTTTTGTTTTTTGCTTTTGTTGTTTGTTTGTTTGTTTGTTTGTTTGTTTTGACAATGAAGTTCACTTTCTATGTGAACCGTACTGGGATTAAGCTCTTAGAGATCCACCTACCTTTGCCTCCTAGACTCTGGTATTAAAGTTGCAAACTACCATGCCCAGCCCTGCCTCTCAAAGTTTTGAGATTAACTCAACTTCTTCTCACTGGCTGCGAAAAGTGATTCACATAGCATTACAAGCAGCTTTAAATCTGAGCCTTCCTGTGTCTCCTCACATATAATTGTGAATAACAACAGGTTCATACTATATTAGATCAAATAGATCAAGCACTCAACATGTGCTAACTACATGCACGTATATGTTACCAGACACTCTCCACGATTATAGTATATTATGCCATTATATCTTTGGACTTATTTTTGTTTCTACAAAATTCAGAGTATTAGTAAGATGTCTAGGTAGGTTTGAAATTTTCAAATTGTGTATTTTATGAGTTGCTATGACAAGCACGAAACCACTCCTGTTTTCAAACATCCAGTTGTAAAGATAATAGGTAGGTATCTTCCAAGTAAGCTATGAGCCAAAATAAACTGTGACTACTATCAGTGTAATTAAAAACACTATAGAAAAGCATTAAATGCGCTGTTTCTTAGGTGCATTTTATTGTTACTTGGAAAGACACCTAATAAACGCTACACAACAAAATAAATAAAATACCATGAAATCACTGGCAGTGAGGCCTCAGTCACATACCTGTAAGACCAAGGCAATAACAAATTGAAGACCCATTAGGTCAAACATTGTAGACGAGCAGAAGGGCATGTTGGCAGGGGAAATCCTGACCAGGCAATAAAAAGAGAACATGTTGATTGCTGATGAGGATTCTAGGGCCTGCAGCAGCAGCCACCTGAGCTTGGCTCACAGGCCTTGCAATCTTCAATAAAGACAGTGACTGGCTATCTCTGGTTTCTCGGAAGAAGTGAAGTCATCTCACTCATTTGTGAAGAACAGGAGTGTGCCAAGTTATAGAAATCAATTGCAGTATACAAGCGGCAGTGCGTTTCGTATTAGATCTGTTTTCTGTACAACAGTCTTCCTGTATTAAAAGACTAGAGATTCAACAGGAAAATCAAGTCCATTTGAGAGATCATTAAAAGGTGAAGAGGGTTGCTGACTTGCTTGCAGGAAACTCCGGCCTGAACTTACAGACCTCCAGGGCCCACTCCCAAACTGCTACCATAGGATGGATGTTTTGATGGAAAATTTGAGATGAGGCACAAGTATAGAATAGGCTTATGGGAATGAGGTCTCTAAAGCTACATACCCAGACCTGGTAGAGCAATGGAGCTTCTACCTCAGTGTATGAAGCTAGCACAACAAAATTTCCTTGAACAATCTTGAGCAGCAGACACTCATCAACCACATAGATTAAACCACAGTTGCATGACATGTGTCCTAGTTAGGATTTCCATTGCTAGGAAGGAAAACATTGGATAGGCCTGGTTTATAGGTTCAGAGGGTTAGTTTATTATCATCATGCGGGGAAGCATGGCAGCATGCAGGCAAATATGGTGCTGGAGAAGAAGCAGAGAGTTCTACATCTGGATTAGCGGGCAGCAAGAAAAGAAAAGTAAGCCACTGGACCCAAGCTTCTGAAGCCTCAAAGTCCACCCCCAGTAACATATTTCCTCCAACAAAGCCACACTTACTCCAATGAGGCCACACCTCCTTATAATGCCACTCCCTATGAGTCCACAGGGGCCATTTTCAATCAAACCACCACAGTATGGCTTTCTCTTGTCCCTGCTCACTTCTCTGGGGTTTCTACTGATGGCCGCCCTCCATTTTCACTAGGTTGTCTGTGTCACTGGAAGATGTATGACATAGTAATTACCACTGTCACTATCACCACCCAGGCAGTGCTAAACCCACAAGAACCAGAACCACATGTGACCATGACTACATCTCTGCTCTGCTGCTATGAGATGCCCAGTCGATGTAGGTCAATGATCCTACCTTTTGTCTGAATACACATTATGCTTTGAGAGAAGACATTCAACTTATAGTAGATTCGCTCTCTCTCTCTCCCTCATGACTGTGTGTGTGTGTGTGTGTGTGTGTGTGTGTGTGTGTGCGCGCGCACATGTGGTGTGGATGCATATGAATATATGGATGGATGTGTCTGCATGGGATAACAGAGGTTAACTATATCTTTGTGTGTGTGTGTGTGTGTGTGTGTGTGTATCTTTTAACTTTTGAGACAAGGACTCACACTGAACTCAATGCTCAGTAATTAGCTTCACTGGCTAACCAGCTAGCTCCAGGGATTAACCTGTCTCTGACCCTATTTTTACATGTGTGTCAGGGATCTGAACCCAGGTCCTTATGACCCACAGAAAGATGGCCAGTATTTCTTGAAGTGTTTCCTTGGTGAATGAGATATATGTTACACACATACCACCACTGAATAAGGTTTTTATAGTTATTTGGGTTTTCTGCTTTGTTTTGTTTTCTGAGGTCCAAGAATAAGGCTGTCACTATATTGCCCAGGTTGGTCTCAAAGTGGTGGACTTAAGAGACCTCCCTGCCTGAATCTGCAGTGTAGCTGGGACTACAGGGGTGCATCACTGTACATCAGTGTGTGCATCAGTGGATGAACTTGTTAAAAGTTCCCATATGTAGGGCCACCACCATCAATTGGCAAGTCATTGTACACCTGCAGTCTTAAGATTTGGAAGAACTAAGGGGTGGATGTTAGCACAGCGGGTATAAATGACTTGGAGACTGTCAGTGGACAGACTGTTTATTGAAATAAAAGGATTATATATCTCAAATCAAAGGACAAAGGAGAAAGTGCTGCATCAAGGGGCAGAACCCTTCCAAGCATATCAGTGGCCTGTCAGTTATGCAATTCTGAGAAGCCAGTTCTCTTAGCAGGGAAACTGAAGTTTTACTGGCTTTTTCATGATGTGGCCTTTGTCTCTATGGAGTTGAGTAGGCCCAAGCCTGATTTGGGTAGGGCTCCACTCTTGCCCTGTTCTCTGAGAGCTTTCCAGGTATGAGCAGTGTTCTACTATCCTTCATCTGGCTGGGAACCCACACTCATAGTCTATCTTAATTTCAAAATAATTTTTATTCAAACAATTCATTTAAACCAATTTATTTATTCTATGACCCAGTAAATCTTGAATGGCTGTGTTATTTGTTATCCCATTGACACCATACAAAGGGACCACAATGTTCTTATCACTCTTTGTTCCTTTTGAGGCATAAGCCTTATTATTCTTCCTGTGTCATCGTGTTACAGTGCTGAAGAGCATGTGCTCTGTTGTTTCTCAAAATTCCACTCTCTGATAGTTTTTAAATTGAGCCCCAAATAGCACAATGATAGCCTAGGGGGCTTTGCTAGGCACACTGAAAGTCATCAGCAAATGTTAAATGACTTTCCATTAAAGACAACTCCATCAGTGTGTTGTCCAGAGCATCCCTGGAGAAGCCCTGTGGCCCCTCTAGCATAATCTCTTACAAGACACGGGAACAGAGGAGAATCAAGGCTTACTCCCATCTGTGAACATTAGTCAGTATTCTTCAAAGGGCCGAGAAATTCAGGGAATGGCTCCTGACCATTCTAGAAAAATGAGTCCTTGGTGTTACAGAGACCATAATTGCATATATAGCTCCAAGAGAGCAGGCATGATCTTATCATTATGAGGAAATGGATCTATCTTCAACGTGTGTAGAGAGTTAAAAATCAAATCAAAAACCAACATATTATGACTTTATAAATAGTAGTTCATCCAAAGATATTGTAGTAAATGCCCAATTATTTTAATTGAGAAGACAAAATTATCACTCAGTTGAAAATAGCCTTAGTGGGGAGTGTGGCAGTTTGAATTAAAATGGTATCTATAGGCTCATACATCTGAATACTTGGTCTCCAATTGATGGAATTGTTTGGGAAGGAAAGGAGGTGTGGTTTTGTTGGACCAGGTATATTACCAGAGGGTGGCTTTGAGGTTTCAAAAGACTGGTGATATTTCCAGTGTTCTCTCCTATTTATAGATCAAAACATGAGATGCCAATTATTCCTGCCACCATGCCTTTTCTCTCCCATCATGGACTGTAATCCTCTGAAACCGTAATTCCAATTAAATACCTTCTTTTATAAGTTGCCTTGGCCATGGTGTTTGATTACCACAATACAAAATTAACTAATATAGAAGTTGGTACCAAGGAGTGGGCTACTGCTGTAGCAGGCCTGATCAGGTGGGAGGATTTTACTGGGAAGGGGTAGTGGAAGACTTTGGGGTGCTGGACTAGAATAGCAATTCAATAGTGTAAACTCTGTAAACAGAGTTTAATAGATGATCCTAGTAAGATCTTGGAAGAAAGACAACATCTTTAAGAGCAGTATGGACTATGAAGCTCAGCTCAAGAGGTTTCAGAGGGGAACTGTATTAGGAACTGAGATAGAAACCATTCCTAAGATATTTTGGCAATGACTATGGCTGCTGCCTGCTCTTATCCTGATAATTTACCCAAGGTTAAATTGAAAACTCTAGACTAATTTATTTGGCAGAGGATATTTCAAGACAACCTAATATTGGTTCTGTGGTGTGGTTATCAGTAATCACTCTTATGCATGTCTACCATGAAAAAGAGCAAGTGAAGTGAGGTAAAAAGAAACAGAAAATTTATAGTTTGAACATTAAAAGAACACCAGGAAGTTAATCTAGAACCATGATTTGTGCTAAAAAAAAAAAAAAAAAAAAGGAAAAAAAGGTAGTAAAAAAATACAAATTGGAATAAAGGGGGCAGAGTCCTCAGGCCAAGGCCCCACCCAGCTAAGTTTCCATTTTGAAGTATACAGTTAATATGTTTGGAGTTACTTAAAATTTATATTGAGAAAAATGTATTTTTACTATTGCTGTAGATGAACATCTACATAAGACTGTTAAATTGATTGTTGTTTTATATTAAACAACTTTTATAATACTTATTTATATTGTTATAATATTTTATAAATTTTAAGGAATATGAGAAAAAAGATATTGTAGGTATTGAAGGGGGGTGTCTGGGAGGAGTGGGAGTACAATGTGACTTAATTCTATTTACTTAAAATATGTTTTTAAATGTTAACAAATTCAGATAAATTGAAATCATGTAACTTTTCTCATCATAATGCAATAAAAATTAAAAAAAAAAAAAGAAAAAAAACCAAAAAAAAAGAAAGAAAATAGGGGAGGCCTGATACAAATTGGAATAAAAGAGGCAGGGTCCTCAGGCCAAGGCCCCACCCAGCCAAGTTTCCATTTTATGTAAAGAAAAGGCCTAAGGATTTTTTCTGCTCTTAAAAAACAACACAATGAAAGCTTCTGAAAATATTATTCAAGGGGGCCAGATACCATCTCAAGAGGGTGGGCAAACCTGGCAATCTTGTTCACATGATTCTGGCTTTAGAATAATAAAGGATAAGCAAGGAAAGGATTATAGAATCAGTATCTAGAACTAAGAGGAGTCACGGGGCCAAGCATGTGACAGGGAAGTCTGTACATCAAAGTCACGAAAGATTGTTGTGTGAACTTGTGAAACCGAAACCTGGATTGCACCCAAGATTACAGAATTGCCACAGCCATGAGATATCTGAAAGGAAAGATGCACCTAGGGAGAGGAACCATCCAAGAGAGAGAAGTGTGTTGCAGGCATCAAAACTAGAAGGGAATGAATAGTCATCCAAGCCCTTTGATATTATATGTGAAGCTAAAGGATTTGAATTTGTCCTCTTCTGTTTCAATCTTGCTTTGATCAAATATTTCTTCACTATACCCTCTTTTCTCCATTTTCTAATGGAAATATATATTCTGTGCCACTGCATGCTGAGAGTATGCAGTTTAGTTTTTTAATTTTACAGGGGTTTACAATTAAGAGATTGCCTTGAGTCTCAGAAGAGACTTTGAACTTTGGATTTTTAAACAGTGTTGAAACAGAAAGTATGGAGACTTTTGAAGTTGAACTAAATGCACTTTGCATTAAGATATCGCTATGACTTAATAGGGGCCAGGTAATTGAATGTGGTGGTTTGAATGAGAATGACTCCTATAGACTCCTATGTTTGAACACTTGGTTGCCACACAGACTTTGCGTGACAGCAGTATTTGAGGAGAAAACTTCAAGGAAGTCAGTCTCCTTCCCCTGCATTGTCTCCTGGCACCCCTAACTCAGAGGTAGCCCAAATATGTCCTTGCCAACTTGGTGGGCGTGCTAGGTGCCCACCAAGATATGATTTATTAACAGCTAGACAAAATTGCACATTGCTCTCTGATCTTTACCAATGTTCCAACATCTTAGCCAAACCCTGGCTTGGAATTTCGTAAAGAACGTTACCCATCCAGACTAATTGCCTCTGGCAGTGTTAGGGAAATAATGAAGGGAATAGGGCATTGAAGCTTACAGAATGGGAGACTTATCTAGGGCAAGGTCAAGTATAATCCTCTTTTTCAGTCAAGTACTGCAGCTGAACCACTCCTAGGAATTAGCAAGAGACGTGTCTCTACTAGCCCAGAAGATTAGCATAATGGGCGTTTTTACCTAGGATGGGTAAGACCTTGAGCCAAGAGTGTGTGTGTGTGAGACAGTGTGCAGCAGTCTGCATTCAGCATTCTAGAGTCAGCATTTGAGATTCGAGCCTCTACCCTCCTGGCTGGTGCACCCACAGCCCCCCAGGACTCTGGCCAGGCCCATGCGGCCCAAGTGTGCTTGGAGCCCCGGAGGTGCTGCACCAGTCCAGAGATGGCTGCTGTTTTTAGACCCAGTGTATTTTAGATGGCCTCAGATGTACCTCAACTTCTGAGCTGCCAGATTTTCATTTCTCTTTTGCAATGATTGTAAAAGCCTCATGCAATTTTTAAGAAATACATTCAGATCCTACACTTCTTGTGTCGTGCCTGTTTGTCACAGCCGAATCCCGTGCACACTTGGCCAGAACCCATTGTCACGCAGAACAAGGGCTCCCTGTAAGAAACCCCAGTCCACGGCACTTGGTCCCACATTGGTGTAACAGTTTAGGAAGGAGTAGGAGGTGTGTCCTTTTGGAGGAGGTAGGGGCAGGCTTTGAAGTTTCAGAACCCCTCTCTGCCTCCTACTTGCAGATGAAGATGTGAGTGCTCAGCTACTCCTGCCACTATGCCTTTACTTCACCCCATAGACTGCAATCCTCCAAAGCCATAAGCCCAAAAAGATGTCATCCATGCTCATGCTATTTTATCACTGTAATTGAAAAGTAACCAATATAGGAAGCAAAAGCCTTCAATGCTTATTTGCAAATCAATTAAAACAAACAAAAACAATTGAATGCACTGAGCTGCCTCCAACATGGTGTAGAGCTGAAATTAGAATAGTTGGATCCTATCCTATATAATCACCAAACCCAGACCCTACTGTGGATGCCAAC
>JADRCD010229694.1:0-13921 GCA_019843815.1 Montemys delectorum | reverse complement strand
GATGGGGTGGGTTAGGAATGGAATCTGCCCCTTGGCTCTAAAGCTCCCTGAAGTCAGGAAGGGTTCAGACCTGCCAGGTCCCTGTCAGGCAGCGTAAGAGACAGCTGGGTGGAAAGACAATCACTAGCCAATAAGAGGCAGAGCCCAGGTTTGACCCACTCCTGTAAACTGAGTCTCCCGACTATGTAGAGAATCGGTGCAGCTGTCCTCAGGCCCTGGCAAGGGATGGAACCTTGTGGGTGTCCCGACCTGGTTATCGGAGATGCTGTTGGCTAGGCTGCCCAGGGGCCACTTCCAAGCAAGTCCAAATGGGCACAGCCATCCCTTCTGCTCACTGTTGACTGCGCTAATTGGCCAATCACAGCCCGCTCTTCCGGGCCACAGGAATCTGCATAATTTAAATTAGGATTGGTCTCAACACCGGATTTTTTTTTTTTTTTAAAACCTGGGACTTGAAGACCCAAAACGAGAAACTTAGGCCAAAGGTAAAAATGTCTCCATGTTAGAAAATGCAATGAGAAAATGTCTCCATTGAGGTTGTTTGCAGCACATCTGGAATCCTAATGATTGAGAGGTTGAGGCCAGGGAGATGGGGAGTTCCAGGCCAGCCTGGGCTATGCAGTGAGAACCTGCCTCAGAGAAAGAGAAAGTAGCATTCCCTTGTGAGTCCCAGTAAATCTGACCACTGAAGGCTTAGTAAATGAACTTGCACTTTTCTCATAAGGTAAGAGGTGAAAAAAAAGTGACCACAGGCATTGCTTTGCCACTCAACGATGTCACAGGATGGGTTTTGTGGTTTCTTCCCTTCTCACAAGGCTCTAAGATGGCTGCCTTGGCTCCAGCCATCATACCTACATTCAAGGGAGAAGGAAAGGGAAGAGGCCTAGGCCAACTGTGTTTGTCTTTGCTTTTAATATAATTTTTTCCAAGTTTTATTTATTTTATTTTGTGTATGAGTGTTTTGCATACATGTGTGCCTGGTGCCCTTGGAAGTCAGAAGAAGTCAATGGGTCCCCTGGAACTGGAATTATGGATGGTCATGACTCACCATGTGAACTCAGATCCTCTAAAAGAGCCTCAAACATTCTTAACCACTGAGCCAGCTTTCTCTCTGTCTTCTCTCTTTTTCTCTCTCTCAGTCATGAGAACAAAGTAGTATATTCACAGCAAGATTGTGTAAAGTCACATTGCAATGTATTTGGAACTGTCTCTGGAAAGGAGAAATGTATAATCGATAGGGTTTTATTGTTTTGTTTATTTATTTGTTTTATGCCCAGACTGCAGTTTCTCCTCCCTCCTCTCCTCCCAGCCCCTCCCCTACTTATCCCCCACCCACTCCTCCTCCATTTCTCTTCAGAAAAGGTCCAGCTTCCCTGGATATCAATGATTTAGAACATATCAAGTTGCAGCAAGCCTAGGCACTCCCTTTCCTATTAAGGCTGGACTAGTTTTATTTTAAATGTCATACAAAGCATGTGAGTGTGTATGAAGGTGCACATGGCATGGTACATGCATGGAGGGCAGATACAACTTTCAGGAGTCAATTGTCTCCTTCCAGTGTGGACCTTGGGGCTCAAACTCAGGTTGTAAGCTTTAGTGGCAAGCCCCTTTACCATATGAGCCATGCACTGGGCCCCCATCCTTTTATTTTTGTTCATTTTAAAAACATGTACATTGAGGAAACAAAACAAGGGAAGCAAAATCTAAAATGATCTGGCCCTACAGGCAGCTCAGCTAGATGTTATCTTCTAGATGCCAGTGTACATGGTCCCACTGAGCCAACTGACTGGGCATGCCCACACAGTGACTGTTCAATCAGCTCCTAATCCACATTTGATGACCAGGAGCATACCAGGCCATGTCCATTAAGATAGTCATTTAATATTATTAATTATCCCAGGAAATGTTGGGGGAAAAAAGATAAACAAAAACAGAAATAACATCAAAATCCCAGAATCTCTCAGGCCCAACACTGGCCTGCTTCCTCAATGTCTCAGGCCAGAGATCCTAGGTCTCCGGAGCAGAACTGGGCAAGGGCAGGGTGACAGATAGCACCACAGACAGATGGTCTTTGTGTTTTCTCCCCACAGAGACAGGTGGTCCTCACCACTGCAACTGATGGTTCCCAGAAATACCCCAGGGCCACCCGAGATTGCCCAAGCCTAGCTAAAGGCCTCCTGACGTCCCTCTCCAGTGTCACAAACATCCAGCTCAAGTTCAAGATCCCACAGTGTTCACCCTGGCAGTAAGGTCGCCTCTGCCAGCCAGAAACGTGGGCAATGTCTTCAGTGACCCCTTTCCTCTCATCTGCACCTGGGCTGTCATCATCCTGGGACCCCTATCCCAGACACCTATCTCAGATTCATTCACTTTCGTCAGTCAGTCAGGTTGACTGCTACACTGAAACCCCAGATCTCAGGGCTTAACATAGCCCCAGTGAATGGAGCTGGAAGCCACTGTTTCACACAGTCAGCCAGCAACCCTGGCTCCTCCCAGCTCAACCCTGAGGCCTCGGGGCACTGAAATAAATTTGCACATTGTAGGGCAGGCTTTTAATGGCCTGGTCAGGAAGTGCCTTTCATCACTTCTGCTCACATTCTATAGGTCAGACTAAATCACATAGCCTTGCCCCACTGCAGAGGAGCCTGGGAAATGTAGTTCCACAGCCAGCAGGAACGGGAATAAGGTTAAAGCAAGGCTTTGTCTCTCAGAAAGGCGGACCCACACGCGGCTTGCTTTTGTCCTGCAGATAGCCTGGTCCTTCCCAGGCTCTTCAAGGGAGCAGCTGGAGAGACGACATCCAGGATCCAGATCCCGTTGTAGCATTCCTCCTCAGCTTTAGTCTGATGACCCTTACCTCAAGGATCCCCTGGGATCATCAGCTTGCGGGACAGTGCCCCTTCCAGCCAGACCAATCCTGTGTGGGCTGGCAGCTAGCTACTCACCTCCCTCTGGAGCCATGCTCCATTCCTGAGAAGTCTCCCTGCTTTTCAGCTTAGTCAGCACCCAATTTAAAGTAATCTGGCCCTGGGTGCCCTTTGAAAGAGGGATGTGACTGAGACACATGGTCGGGTTTGGAGGGTTCTTAGAGACTCAAATTCAGATGTTTGGTTTTGTGTTTGTTTGCTTATTTTCATTTTGAAACAGAGTCTCCAGGCTATCTTCAAGCTTGCCAGGGATTTTCCTGCCTCACCTTCCTCCATATTGAGATTCTAGTCAGGCCCAGAAACTGTCATTGTGAATCTCAATGTCAGAATGAAGCATGGGATACAGCTGGAACCAGCGAGGCGGCAGCAATGGGGACTCGGTGCCCTGTGTAACCACCTGGCTGCTGCCCAGCAGCCGGCTGTAGAAGAGCTTGCTCAGTGCTCCTGGTCCTCAGTTTAGTGGTCCCAAATCTGAAGCAAGTGGATCACAGCCAGCAGCCTGTGTGAAGGCAGTGTGGGGTGTGAAGTGGGAAGATCAGCTGGATACAAATTCAGAGGCACCCTTTGCTCACACTCCACCTCTGTCTGGAGCAATCTCTGAAAACGACAAAGTAGCCCCTCTTTAGTGTACACCCAGCCCCCGTGTGCATGACCCAGGGGGAAACTGAGGTCCAGAGGCAGAAGTCCATGGCCTGCAATGCTCTTCGCATGCATCATGTCCTTGTTATAGAGCATGGGCAGATTGGCCCCGCCATCTTCATCTGACCAGCGGCATCCTAGTGCAGGGGTCCGTGGACTGTCAATGTTCCCTCAGAGAAGGGGTTTGCAGGTCATCAAATTTCACATCAGATTCCAGCTGCTCCCCATAGCCGTTTGTGTGTAGTATTGCCATGACTGTGGCTTCTGGGTGCCCAGAGGTACTGGAGCAGGAAGGCTCTGGGAGGTTAGATAAAGTAGACGCCATCTAAAGATGTCATCATCCATGCTGGGTAAGGTTTTTCAGGGTGACTACTTTGGGGTCTCCCATATCCTTGTAAGTAACCATTCACCCATGTTCTATAAGAAAGCCCATACACATTGCTTTCCCCAGAGAGAACTTGGATTGTGCTTTGATTAACTGTCTTATGAAGCTCAATGAGGAGCAGCCACATCTTATTACATCTCACTTGTGTCACAACACTCCCTCATGTCCCTTCTTTGTCCTCTTCTAAGACCGGCACTGCCCATACTGGTGCTCAGCAGGGTGCCAGCCGTGAATATGCTCTGGCTGTGTGGCACTGGGCAAGCCTGTTCAGCTGCCCCATATCCCCACCTCCCCCATCCATTTTATGCTGTGTTGATGCACTCTCCCTTGAAGTAGGATGCCTTTTTACACAGCACCCAGCACCTTGCTGGTTAGTATATTCCGGCTTGAGTTCGGTAAAGCTGCGTAGTTGGCAGCATAGTTGGCAGCACCTTGGAGAGTCCATCCGATTGTGGTTAGTCTGGAGCTGCAAACAGACAGGGTGGGCAGTGGGGAGTCGTGGATGATGGTACTGGAACAGGGGAATGTGTGGCTGGAAGGGAGTGTCTCAGTGTTGGTTCTGGTTTTACCTTGTTTATCAGTGTCTGGATTAAGGCCTTGGCTCCATTTGAGACACAGAGAGGAGGCTGCCAACAGAAGGGGCCCCCAGTTAAACCCTGAAACAATAGCTTCTCCCTGGCCTTTGTGGAGCCAGATTCCTGCTGTCCAAACCACCCCACTTCCTGATCCCAACCTGCTAGGAGTTACAGGAGGCACCTTTATCCCTGTTATTTAGCTAGGGGGAGGGTTCATTTACCCCAGCCTTGGACCAGCACAGACTCATGGTCCTGGCAGGCTTACTGAGGAGACCAAAGTCCAGGCCTCTCTGTTCCTTAGGTATTCAAACCTGACGCTGGCATTGTTTGCACTTCACATTCAAATGTTCAGATTCAAAGGTTTAAGGGTAAGTCTGAAGTTGACTTTCTCCCATGGTGGAGAGCCTATTTTAAAAGAGAAGTCTGTCCACACTCTTGGTGAGGACTTTTTCCTTGCTTAATATCTGAGGTAATCCTATCCAGCTCCACCCATGGTCCTTATGCAATGGGTAAGGATAATGTTTGTTCTGAGGGAACCAGATGACCAGTTCAGGGTTGTATAGGCCTCCTCACCTGAGTGCCCATTATTTTCTCTCTTTGTTTTTTTTTTTTTTCCCCCTTGCAGAAAATGAAACCTAGAGCCCTGACCCAGGCTAGGCAAGTGCCACACCCGTAGTGCCTGCCCGGAGTCAATTTTTAAAGCGCTGCACACAGTAAACTTGATTTGTCAAAGCAAACAACCATCAGCACCATTAACAACAACAACAATGACAACAACGACGACAACAACAACAACAAAAATGACAACAACGACGACGACAACAACAACGACAATGACAACGATGACAATGACAACGATGACAACGACAACAACAACGACAACAGAACCCCAAAATTTTTGTGGATGTAGGAAACAGATGTGGCATCTATGGGGGATTTTTTTAGAGTTAGCAGAATGAGGACAAATATCTGGGTCAGTAGGACAACAAGCAAGTAAACACAAGCTGGAACCCAAATTCAATCCCCAGAACCCACACAGAGGTGGAAGAAAGAACTTACTTCACCCGTGTATCCCCTCATCACAAAATTTTTAAGTTTGTTTGTTTGTTTTTAAAAATCAAATTTCTAGCCAGGCAATGGTGGCACATGTTCTTATGTATATGAATCCACTGAAGCTGTCTTCAGCCACACTAGAACAGGGCATCAGATCCCATTACAGATGGTCGTGAGCCACCATGTGGTTGCTGGGAATTGAGCTCAGGACCTCTGGAAGAACAGTTAGTGCTCTTAACCACTGAGCCATCTCTCCAGCCCACAGGTGGACATGTTCTTAATCCCAGCATTTGAGAGGCAGGCAGATCTCTGTGAGTTTGAGGCTAGCCTGGTTTACAGAGCTAGTTCCAGGACAGCCAGGGACACACAGAGAAACCCTGTCTTGAAACAAACAAACTGTCTTAGTCAGGGTTTCTATTCCTGCACAAACATCATGACCATGAAGCAAGTTGGGGAGGAAAGGGTTTATTTGGCTTACTACCACATTGCTGTTGATCACAAGGAAGTCAGGACTGGAACTCAAGTAGGTCAGGAAGCAGGAGCTGATGCAGAGGCCATGGAGGGATGTTCCTTACTGGCTTGCCTCCCCCGGCTTGCTCAGCCTGCTCTCTTATAGAACTCAAGACTTCCAGTCCAGGGATGGCACCACCTACAAGGGGCCCTACCCCCTTGATCACTAATTGAGAAAATGCCCCACAGCTGGCTCATGGAGGCACTTCCCCAACTGAAACTCCCTTCTCTGTGATAACTCCAGCCTGTGTCAAGATGACACACAAAACCAGCCAGTACACAAACAAACAAACAAACAAACAAAATCAAGTTTTTAAAACATGACCCCAAGTTGGTAATTGAGAAAGGCTAGTTTTTCTTAATCTGTCTGGTTTTAAAGTTGCAGGCTTCCAACATCTTAAAAGTTATTATTCTTTTAAGAGGATAATTGATCTTGGCTCTTAATGTTTCTGAAAGCTGTTTGGCAAAGGACCTGGTGTTTCTGTACCTGGGCTGTGACAACTGCAGTTAGCCTGCTGGCCAGGACAGCAGTTACCGCCTACATTATATAGGTGCAGCCCTCTCTCCAATCCCTGGGTACTTCTCCCTCCTGTGCTAGGGTTTTTGGAGCATGAGGTGACTCAGGGCAATCCTGAGGCAGGAGGATCACCACAAGTTAGAGGTCAGCTTGAGCTACTAAGGCCTTATCTCAAAAAAAAAAAAAGACAAAAAAAATGAAATTACAAAAATTAACAGAAAAGAGAAGAAAAAAGACCCCAGGGCCCATCTTTTTTCAAGTCATAAAGCCCAGTGTTTTGTTTTGTTTTGTTGTTTTTTTTTTTTTTGAGACAGGGTTTCTCTGTGTAGCCCTGGCTGTCCTGGAACTCACTCTGTAGTCCAGGCTGGCCTTGAACTCAGAAATCCACCTGTCTCTGCCTCCCAAGTGCTGGGATTAAAGGCGTGCTCCACCACCGCCCGTCAAAGCCCAGTGTTTGTACCTAAAAAAATCTCCCAGTGACCTGAGCCCCAGAAACCTTCCACAGGTTCGAGGGACGTTCAGGGTGACCTGTGAGTGGTGAAAAGATTAGGAACCACTTCAGTACTATTCAGATGGATCACTAAGTAGGAGCTTGTTCAAGAGCCAGGTATGGGGCTGAGAGGAGCTCAGGAGTTAAGAGCATGTGGATTCAAGTCTCAACACTCCATCTTGGCTCCCAACCAACTGTAATTTAGTTCCAGGGAACCCGATGCCTTCACTGGGCACCAGGCATGTGTGTGGTACACAGACATGCACGCAGACAAAATACCCATTACAATATAGAAAGATCTAGCGTTGTTCAACATCTTAACAGCAATGCGATGTTTTTTTTCTGTAGAGCAGAGGGAACAGTAACTCATCATAGCTTGTACATTCAGAAAAAGTTGCCCAAGGAACACAGAGAGCAGCATGGGTAGTGAACAGGAGGCAGACTCCAGCAGAGAGGAGTCTGATTTCACTAGAATCCTTCTCCGTCACTGGTAGTTTGGCTAAATGCACACAGGAATTAGTTTTCCATTTAAAAAGTCAGTTAGAAATGGAGAAATGGCTCAGTGGTTAAGAGCACTGCCTACTCTTCCAAAGGACCAAAGTTTAATTCCTAGCACCCACATGGCAGTTCACGACCATCTGTTAACTCCAGTTCCAGATGATCTGATGCTGTCTTCTAGCATCTACAGGCACTGCACTCATATAATGCACATGTGTACATGCAGGTCAAACAGTCATGCAAAAAATTTTTAAAAAGGAAAAAAAAAAACAATCCAAACCATTACTTATCTGAGAAAATGCATAGCATATGTCCACACAGGAGCTTAAATGGGAATGTTCTCTGCGACATTCTTTGAAATAGTCCCCAACTGGGAAGGAAGCTCACATATTCATCACCCAATGAAAGAGTCACAGAGCATGGTCCCCCCTAGTATGCACTGCTACTCCTCCATCACAGGGTGAACACATAGACCTACATGCCTAGGAATATCAAGTATAACTCAATCTGCAGACAAAAATCCAATTAGTGACCGGTATCCAGGGATGATGGGAGTGACTACCAGCCAACATTGAGTGTCTTTTTAAGGGTAGACATATTCGAAAATCAGGTACCAGTATGTGACTTTGAATATAGGCTAAATGCCAATGAATCTACTGAAAGTCTTAAGAGCTGTATACCTTTCTGAGAGGTCAGATTCATGGTGTGTGACTTGTATCCTATTAAGCCACGTATCCTATTAAGTCAGGTCTCTTATTCTAAAAAGTTTTTTTTGTTTTACTTATGTGTGTCTCTGTGTAAGTATATGTGTGAATGTGCAGTTGACTTCAGAAGCCAGAAGAGGACATTGGATCTTCTGGAACTGGAGTTACAGGCCATTGTGAGCCACCATGTGGGTTCTGGGAACTGGACCCACGTCCTCTGGAAGAACAGCCAGTGCTCTTAACCTCTGAACCATATCTCCATGCCAAAACAGTTATTTTAAACAGTTGCTACTATATGTATCAGGTTTCAAACTGCTGCAACAAAGCCCCCAAATCCAGGTGGCTCAAGACATCAAGTGTGAGAAGGATTGTGGGAGCCAGAGGGATAGGCTTTGCAGGGACATCGTGTCTCCTAGAAGTGTCAGAAGCTACACCTTTTGGCCTGTAGAATCATCTCAGAACCTTCTTGTATGAGTCAGTCACTGTCTCCATGGAGTCTTTTCATAAGAACACTCTTCATGATGGGCTAGTGCCCACCTTGACCATCTCATCTGAACCTAAGAAAACCTACTGTGATGGTTTGTTTGTGCTTGGCTAAGGAATGGCACTCTTTGGAGGCGTGGCCTTGTTGGGGTAGGTGTGGCTTTGTTGAAGTAGGTATGTCACTGTGGGTGTAGGCTTTAATACTGTAGTCCTAGCTGCCTGGAAGCCAGTATTCTGCTAGCAGCCTTCAGATGAAGATGTTGAACTCAAAGCTTTCTGCCTGCACCATGCCTACCTGACGATGCTATGCTATGCTCCCACCTTGATGATAATGGACTGAACTTCTGAACCTGTAAGCCAGTCCCAATTAAATGTTGTCCTTTATAAGAGTTGCATTGGTCATGGTGTCTGTTCACAGCAGTAAAACCCTAACTAAGACTATAGAGAGCCACGCCTGAGCTAGCTCAATCGCCATTACAAGATGGCGCTGGCATCTGGTGTCTTCTCCCTGTAACAAGTAGTCTATGCATGTGCTAAGAGCCAGAGTGCGCCAAGTCACAGCCTATCCCGGGGCATCACATGAGGTAATGAGCAAACAGCCAATCAGAGGTGAACACGCCGCTCCAGGGTATATATAAGCAGTGCCTTTTCGGGGCTTGGGGTCTTCCTCTTAAAGATGCAATAAACACTTGCTGCAGAAGGATCCTGGAGTCCGCGTGCGTTCTTGCCGGCGAGACGATTGCGCGGATCACATAAGACACCTATAAGAACCCTGTTCCCATACACACATGTTCATAATATGGGGGTGAGACTTCAGTGTATCTGTATATGTCAGGTGTAGAAACATGGTCTCCTCTATAGCCCAGGTTGACCTAGAATTTGTGGTGATCCTCCTGCCTCAGCCTCCCAAGTGCTAGGATTACAGGTGTGAACCATTATTCTCAGACCTTCCATGTTAATCTTTCTAAGTAAGGGATTGTGTCTGCCTGGCAGGAGAGAGAAGCTCCATGCAGAGGAGGACCACTAGACAGTGTGGCCAGTGTGGAAAGGGATTGTGTTATACAGCATGGCCTCCTGAGCGAGCACGAGGGAGATGGTCCTGTGTAAGATAGCTGTGGAATCTGCTATCCAGAGATGGAGGCTCTGCAGTGAGCATACCCGCACAGCAGGCATGCCAACATGAAACTCCATGATTGTCTTGGTCTTCTGAGATGGAGAGAATTTGAACATGCAGAGACTGGGGAGGAGAAAGAGGAAGAACGTGCCACAGATTAGCAGTCATAGAGGCTTGGAGGAATAAGAATCGTGGGCGCAGGCTTTGGAAGGTCTTAGATGTCTAGGAAATGCTTAGAGTCAGTAGTTCCTAACAGACTCCAATGAGCTCTACCCTTTGTGTTAAACTTGTGAGGAGGCACCATGGAGCAGAGGGCTACTTGCCTTGCTCTGAAGCCCTCAGGCCAAGGAGCCACTGCAGGTAAGGCACAAGGCCTCTCCCCCCAAGGAAGAAACAAGAGCAGAGTCTCCATGCCTGGCTGTCCAGAAGCACAAAGGCCTCAGGAGGCCTGGGCAGGACCAGGTTCCCCGCAGATTAATCTCCCACCAGGGGCCCACAGCTTGGATACAACAGGCCTTTCTTTGCTCTAGAGCTCAGCTCAGGTTAGAGTCTAGGAGCCAAGGTGGCAGCAGGGAGGTAGGGGTAATTGGAGGGAGGGGGGTCCTTTCAGTTGTTAAAACCTTCAACAAATATTTTTTCATTGTTTTTGGGTCCTTTCCCACCTTGGTGCCAGCAAACCCTCTGCTGTCTCTGTGATGTCTTTGTTGCTTTTGGAAAAGGACATGTTGGAAAGAGGACCTTTGAATGAAGGCCAAGGTGGGGTTTAGTCACTTAATCCTCTGAGAAGCAGTCAATCACTTTTCTTTTCTTTTCTTTTCTTTTCTTTTCTTTTCTTTTTTTTTTTTATAGAAATAAAACAAAATAAAAACCAATAAAAAAAAACCAAGGGGCTGCAACTTGGCTCAGTGAGTGAAGGCAATTGCTACCAAGCCTTAAGACTTTGGTTTGATCTCTAAGGACATATGTCATGGAAGGAGAGAACTGACTCCTATCCTTGTTATCTGACCTTCTCATGGGCACTGTGACACCCATGCAACCACACACATGCACACAGATAGATAATTGCAATACATACGTACATATGTGCACATACATACATACATACATACATACATGACAGGACATACACATATCTAAACAAAAGGAGGGGGAGTGGGCATTTACAGCAAGATGCTGAGGTATGTGTGTGCTGGAAGGAGAATGTGGTGTTTTGCTCATGCTGGCACAGGGGCTGCCCACTCTGCTCTAGCCTAGTGAGCAGCACCTCTCTCCATGGACATGAGGCCCTTTCTCTGCCCCTCTCATTACTCCTCTCAGCTCTCTCTGTTATTTGCTCTACTCCTAACACAGGCATGTTGGGGTGCCCTGAAGCTCAATGCTCTTTGCCTGTCGCCACATGTGCCTTGGGGTCTCCCATGAGAATCCATCTGGACTCCATGCCAGCTTTTAAGCTTGGGTCTCTATACCTCTTGGACATGCCCTGTGAATACCTAATGGGCCTCTCAAAAACCTTGAGTCTCCAGGTGTGCCCCTTGGCCAGCCAGCCCTTCCTTCAGCTACTCAGATAAAAAAATCTTGACATTACTTTTCCCTGGAAACTCTGGGGATGAGGCCAAAGCCAGGTGGGAACATATTTAACATATTTTATCGATGTCCAGTCTTGACTTTAAATGACCATTTAACACTGATTTTAGCTGCCACTGCCTCCTCCTCTTCCTCATCCCACCCTGTCCTTCCTCCTCTTCCTCCTCCTCTGCTTCATCCCATCCTCCTGCTCCTCCTCTTCCCCTCCTTGTATTTCTCTTCTCCTCCTTTTCCTTCTCCTCTTTCTCCTCCTTCTTTCCTTCTTCCCCTTTCTCTTTCCTGTGTGATTTATTCAGACTATGATCTTAATTCTATTCATAAAATCAATAAAAATCTCCCCAGACTTGGAAGGCTCCAGTGACTTAACTTGCACAGAACTCTGGGGCCTGGGTTCCACTCGGGATTTCAAGGCCAATTCATACTGCAGCCAAGGCCATGGTGACTGAACAGTGGGAAGGGACATGTCAGCGTTCTGTGGTTTGCATTTGGCTCTCAAGGTCTCATACCCTGGCATTGTGGTTCTTAGTGTAATGATGTGTGAGATGGGACCTCTGGGAGGCTGGGTCTGGGGAAGCTGTGCTCAGAAGCAGTCAGGGAAATGTTCAGGACAGCAGGTCCTCACAAGGACAAGTCCATCTCCCAAGCCACCCTGTGGCTTCCCACTTCCTCCCACGAGTGGTTTTGCAGTTCTCACACATCTGCCCATCAGGCCCTTCCAAAGGCTACATGGGTAGAACTGTCAGATCTTAGACTTTCAGCCTCCAAAGCTGTGAACTTGGTGAACCTGTCCCTTTATGAAGCTCACCCACTGTGCTGGCTAGTTTTTATGTCGACTCTACCCAAGCTGGAGTCATCAGAGAGTGTCGCGATTGTCTCGGCCAGCAAGAAAGATGCGACCCGAGGGCTCTTCTTAAAGCAGTTTATTCAGGAACCTTGAACATTCTTCTTCTGACTGACTGACTGACTGACTGACTGACTGACTTCTTCTGACTTTTCGACTGACTAATCTTCTCACTGACTAATCTTCTGACTGACTGTCGGACTGAGTGACTGACTATCTATCTGACTATCTTCTGACTATCTTCTGACTGACTTCTCACTTACTGACTGACTAACTGACTGACTATCTTCTGACTGATCTCCTGACTGATCTCCTGACCCCAAGGGGAACACCCCAGGCCCTTAAATGCTCTATGCCAAGCCTATCTCAGTAGGCCACGTGGTGCGTGTAGATAGGTTGCCAAACGTGGAAGCAAACCAGGCAAACAAGCACAGCCAAATCAAGTGTTGTTTATCACTCTAGCGCTCCAGCAAGGAGCAGAAGCTGGTGCCATCTTTAGGGCGCGGTTCGGGCAGCTCTCTACAAGAGAGGAGGGACTTCAGTTGGGAAAATGTTCAAAAATGATCCAGCTGTAAGCAAGCCCGTAGGGCATTTTCTTAAATAGTGCTTAATGTGAGAGGCCTCAGCCCCTTGTGGGTGGGGCCACCCCTGGATGGGTAATCACAGGTTCTGTAAGAAAACAGGCTGAGCAAGCCATGGGGGAGCAAGGCAGTAAGCAGCATGCTTCTGGGGTCTCTGCATCAGCTTCTGCCTCCAGGTTCTTGCCCTGTTTGAGTTCCTACCCTGACTGCCTTCAATGAAGAACAGTGATGTAGATGTGTTAGCAAAAGAAACCCTTTTCTTCCTGAGTTGCTTTGGTCATGGTGTTTCATCAGTGATAGAAACCCTAAGACACCCACCTCAAGCGTCTTGTTACAGTAACTCAGAACAGACCAATATATAGGGTCTGGTGGCAGCCCTTTCTGCCAGTGTTTTGGCTGGTACATGCCGGGTATTAGCATTAAGAGCTTTTTTTTTTTTTTTTTAAATTCAGGAGGTTCGTTGAGGCATCAGAGCAGCTAGTGTGTGTTCCTAGGGAGGAGAAAGACAGTGACCTCAGCCTTGACTGTGAACAGCTAGGTGCTGTAGGACATCCAAAAACTGTGCCCTTTGGCTAAGCAGGAGCCAAACCCACGTTCCTAAGCTCCCCTCACCCTTCCCAAGGCTGAAGACAGCAAAGACGAATCCGGACACCAAAACAGTGGTTGTTTTTCCATCCCGGGACTCAGGCTGTTTTCCATCTACACACAGTGCCCAGAGTTACACTGAGCCCCACACTCAGTGTGGCCACCACAGAGGAGAAGTTGGCTCCTACCTGGCTGGGTCTCTAAGCAACACCACCACATGGGCACTCAGGGCACAGAGGTACTGCCAAGCCTCAGCTCCCACCTTTGATTTGGCGCCTGGAATTTCCACGGGCACTCTGTGTCCTGTTCTCAGCATAGCTGATCTTCTAAACTCGCTTCCAAAGCCCTGGGACACAGAAGCCAGGCTAAGGGAGAAGCAGGGGGCAGATAAAAGCTCTGCACTCACCAGCTGTCTGCTGAACCTGCAGCCCAATA
>JADRCD010229693.1:0-14108 GCA_019843815.1 Montemys delectorum | reverse complement strand
CTATCTATCTATCTATCTATCTATCTATCTATCTATCTATCTATCTATCTCCTTTTTCCTTCTCATAGTCTTGACCTGAGACACAGTAACTCAAACTCCACCATTCTCCCCAAATAATTATTTATTGGTGGTAATTAGCTGTTACTAGTTTTATTTAATTAATAGTTTCAAATTTGGGAGCAAGGTTTACAAAAAAAGGCTGGTATGTAATGAGGGCACATTATTTTGGAACAAGCATTATTTGGGGTACAGTACCTAGCATTTAGATACAAACAGCTCCAGAACAATCCCCTATCTTTTTGTAGGCAATGTATTTTATAGTATAACTTGTTACATTTTTTATGGCTTGGTCATGGTGTCTGTTTATCACAGTAAAACCCTAACTAAGACACCCTTAAATTCTAACTCTTTTTTATCCCAGCCCATGAATCTCAAACCCTGCTTAAGCCCTGTCCTTGACTGTAGTAATATTCATGGCATCCAAAACATGTGTTCTATTTCAGCCCCCAGGTTCTTGCCATTGCTATTATTCTTCACTTCTGACTCCACACCTAACCCTAATCATCCTGTAATTACTTCCCTTATGTATAGATTCTTGTTTTAAACTTATTTCCACCATTCTCCCTTGGTCACATTGCTCCAGAATTTACTCTGGTTTGATCAGTACGTTTTCACTACCATCTTTTTTGTCTATCTACCTTTATTGACCAAGAAAACATCCTCAAGGACTATCTTTTTCCCTGACATACAATATGTTTACCACATTTCTTGGGAGACTAAGTAGTGACTGACTGAGCACTGGCATATAATAACCTTTAAAAACAACTTTTAATTTGACTTCAGTTCATCTTAGTAGGTTATTCATTGTGATGTTTTTTACAGACATATGGAAATCAGTTAGGAAAAAAATATTCCAAATACCACAACACAATGCTCATTAATCAAAGTCTCATCAGAAACACACACACACACACACACACACACACACACACACACACACACACACCCTACCAGGCAGTAGTTTTTGTATAAATCTTGCATAAATCTTAAGGGGATTATAGATTTATTGGTACAGTCCCCTATGGTATGTTAGATGCATTTCCCCCCCCAGAGGAATTAATATATTTAGGTGGCTACATAATGCTGTATAGAAGGTTTTTTTTCTTCTAAAATTATTGTACCTAGTATTTAGATAAAATTATCATCAAAATATTTAAGGAAATTAAGAAATGTCAGCAAAGGGATAAACTGAAAATTTGAGTTGGAAAGTGTGCATATCTTTAAAAGCTATATCCCTTTGAAGTTAAGACTACAAGTTATGTATACCCTGAATACTTTAAATGAGAATGACTTAAGGTCACCATGAAATGACACCTAGTTTGATAATGCATTGTATGCATTGTTCAAAGATGTCTCTTCCTCCCAAGGATGCTCACAGCTCAGAGGGTTCTTCAGAGGAAGAGAGTGGTTAGTAATCTTAGATCTTGTGATCTTAGATATGAAGCAATATTTTCTTCACATGAAAGAAGTTCACTGTGAAAAGGTTTTCTACTAAAGCTCAACCTACCTTAAGGCAAGGAGACTTGGAATGGAAGAAAACAGGCAGGCAATATCCTTGTGCCAATACCATGCTTTAGTGTTGCAAATTCACTGAAGTTGGGATCATTATTTCTCATAAAAGAAGTTGCTATCTGGCAAATATTTTAAGTTATAAATTTTCCCTACAGTCAGAAATTTAATCTCAATATATAATCATACACGTGAGTGTTGTACTCTGTGATCTAATGTTCTTTGCAGCCATTGTGAAGCATCATTGGTAATTTTGGGCATGAGAAAACTTAAGGCAGTGGAAACTACACTAGAAATAAAGTATTTGTGTCTAAATTTTAATTTTCACAATTGCTTTAGCTTCTTCCTAAGTCATTAGATTGTTATTGGATCCTGCAATTATTATAACTTTATTAAATTGCATAGATTATTAACATACTTTTTCATTTATAAAATTAGACCAAAACACTGCTTGGCATTTTCAAGGTGATAATATTTGCTGAAGATTTTAAAAGCTGGAAAATATTATATGAATCTTGTTATTAGTCAGTAACTTTGAAGAATTTTTGCCTCAATAAATATTTTATTTTATCTTCTATTTGAGTTGAAGAACTCAACTGGTTCCCTAGCACTACCCACAAAACTAAAATAAGTGCATAGTCATGCTGATATTAATGAGAGTATTTAAGTATATCAGAAATATGTTAAATAGGCGTTTGTAAATATAAACTTATCAATATGGTAAATTTGAAAATCTTAAGTTCTAACATTTGATCTCTAAAGTCAGGACTTGTGTGAGCAGGTGAGGATATTAATGTAGTATAGAATAGTCTCTCAGGTGTACTCATCTCTGATATTCTAAGTAAAAACATTACAAACCAAATGTCATCTCATTTGATTGTGTTTCTCCACCCCTTCCTAAAACCAGAATTTAATGTCAAGTTCAAAGAAAGGAGAGACAGTGTGGAATAGTTGACTTAAGAGGAAGAAAAGGACAAATGAGTCTATTACAACTCACAGAGAATAGTTAATGTTAAGTGACGTTTTTGGTACAGGAAGATTGAGAGTTCCTTAGTACAGGGAAAGCATGTGCCAGGAAAGAAAAGTTTCCTACGATTACAGTAAAGAAGGAGCTTTCTTCAGATAGGAAACTAGGTGAGGCAGGAATTGATTTCAGCAGCCTGTGGCCCAGTTTTTAGCAGTGACTGACAGGACAATTTAGATTTTACATAGATAGGATACCAGAAATACAAAGTAGATAAAGAAGTTTGGTTATATTGTTCTTTAGTTAAGGTGAGGAATGTTCTTTGCATCATTGTCTCTATATTATTATTTTTATTTTTCAAAACAAGATTGCATGTTATAGCCAGTTCTCTGGTCATATACTTAAATTCTTTTCATGTTTTCATTTGATTAATGAACAGTAAATATTTAACTCTAAGCTGTCAGACAGTCAGGTATTATATCATTATTTACAGTAATTAACTTATGAGTGGAGAATGGCTGAAATGAAAAACAGGAAAACAGTTTTCTGTCCTGAACAATTATCTAATTGCTTTTCATGTAAGTTTATATAAAATTTTTAGAGTATATGATCAATATGATTCACAATTAAGAATTTTAATAGTTTTGCTGCTTTTAAGTTGAAATGAAGTGAGTTAAATGGATAAATTCTGAAAGTTAGACTTGGACAGTTTTGAAGTGCTTGTTATGGGTAACATTCTATAGTTACACTGTGGTTTGTATTCATTAACCTGTTTACTTAGTTCTACATATATCTTTCATTTGTAGACAGACTTGTCATTAATTTATGTCATAGCATTTGCTCACTGATTTAGTATAGGCATCATGGAAATTAATATATATTTCCTAAAAACTTAAAAATATGACTATTTCCCAGCTGTACACTCCTGGGTATATATCAATAGGACTCTACCCTACTTCAGAGATGTTGGCAAATTTGTGTTCATTTCTGTCCCCTTAGCAATAGCTAAGTAATGGAACTAGCCTAGATGTGCATTGACAGTTTAATGGATAAGGAAGATGTGGTTCACATATACGGTAAAATTTTATTGAGAAGAAAAGGAAACTATGAAAATTTCAGGACAAGAATAGACCTGCAGTGTATAATATTAAGCAACACAATCTTAACTCAGAAACACATAACTCATATATCCTTTCATATGATGCCCTTAGCACAAAATACATACACAATACATACACACACACACACACACACACGTGCACATACACCCACATACACACACACACACACACGTGCACATACACCCATACACACACACACACACACACACACACACACACACACACACACACATTTAATTAGGAGTAATTGTGGGTAAAACCTAAAACATTTGAAATGAGCCCAAGAGAGTGTAAAATCAGGTAAGGAGCAAGGGTTGATGGAGACAGTAGGCTACTTGGGACAGAAAAGAGGAAAAGAGACTCAGGGTGAGAGAAATGGCTAGAGGTAACTAGTGAGAGCAGGGGAGAGGAAACAGAGGAGAGAAGGGGCAATCTATTAGAACATCCTGTTCACAATGTCAGAATGATATGCAGTGTCCTCTCATGCTAATAGTATTTTTGCTGTAATCTCATGTTATTTTCTTACATTTCTTAACTAATTATCAACTCTAATATATTTATGGCTTTCAAACATTGCTGAAACCATCAACTTCGTGTCACTTGGGACTGCAAATGGCTCCTTGATACATCCCCTCTTTCAACTGCCCCTCTTAAATTCTTAAACCATATTTGTATTATATATATGCACATATGTATATATACGCATTTCCCATAAAATATGACTTCCCTAATATCCTCATTTTGTTTATAAAGATTTTTCTAAAGCTACAGAGCTTATTACTGGCAGAACTTAAGATATAACAAGTTTTCAAAAAATACTTGGCACTCCTTAGAAACGGTTTTCATGCAATACTGTGACACCTAATTTGAACTTATATAGTATTCGATGCTTTTGAACATATCTTCTTTCTAAGAATCCTCATAGTTTGAAGAGATTTCTCTGGGAATAAGTATAGTACTTGATTGAAATACTTTGATTTTAAAGAGTTAGTTCTCAGCACAAAAAGAAGCTTACTGAAGAAAACAGTAGACCAAAGCAGATTTAGGATAATGGGAAACTGAAGATACTTTTTAACAGTTGTACATTCAACTTAAAGTTTAAAAAGCATTAACAAGTGAGTCGAATCCAATCCTCTTTCCCAGTGATAGCTTGCCTGTATGTCCTTTTCCATTAGTATACAGAGAGAAGTTACCTAGGCACACTGTCATCTGGTTACTCACCTGTGTGTTGGCATCTTGCTGACTAATGTGAAGTTTTCTATGAGAGTCTTCATCTTCTTCCTAACTGGGGACATATCTCCATCAATTTCTTCATACATCCTTAAGTCAGTTAATAACTTCTATTATCTATAGATTAAAAACAAATTTTGTCAAACTGATTTCCAGAATGGTTGTACCAGCTTGTAATCTCACCAGCAGTTTGGTGGTTCCTCAGAAAATTGGACATAGAACTATAGGAAGAACCAGCTATACCATTCCTGGGCATATACCCAGAAGTTGCTTCAACATGTAATAAGGGTACATGCTCCACTATGTTCATAGCAGCCTTATTTATAATAGCCAGAAGCTGAAAAGAACCCAGATGTCCTTCAACAGAAGAATGGATATAGAAAATGTGATACATTTACATGGAGTACTACTCAGCAATTAAAAACAATGAATTGATGAAATTCTTAGGCAAATAGATGGAACTTGAAAATATCATCCTGACTGAGGAAATCCAATAAAAAAAGAACACACATGATATACACTCACTGATAAGTGGATAATAGCTCAGAAGTTCAGAATATCCAAGATACAATTCACAGATCAAATGAAGCTCAAGAAGAAGGAAGATCAAAGTATGGATACTTCAGTCCTTCTTAGAAGAGGGTACAAAATACCCATGGAAGGAGATACAGAGACAAAGTGTGGAGCAGAGACTGAAGGAAAGACCATCCAGAGACTACCCCATCTGGGGAACCATCCCTACAATCACCAAACCCAAACACTATGTGAATGCCAACTAGTGCTTGCTGATAGGAGCTTGATATATCTGTCTCCTGAGAGTCTCTGGCAGTGCCTGACAAAGACAGAGGTGAATGCTATCAGCCAACCATTGGACTGAACACAAGGTCCCCAAATGGAGGAGCTAAAGAAAGGACCAAAGGATCTGAAGGAGCTTACAGCCCCATAGGAGGAACAACAATATGAACCAACCAGTGCCCCCAGAGCTCCCAGAGACTAAGCCACCAACCTAAGAGTATACATGGAGGGGCCCATGGCTCCAGCTGCATATGTAGCAGAGAATAGCCTTGTTGGACATCACTGGAAGGAGAGGCCTTTGGTCCTGAGAAGGCTTGATGCCCCAGTGCAGGGGAATGCCAGGATAGGGAAGCAGGAGTGGGTGGGTTGGTGAGCAGGGGGAGGGGGAATAGGGTGGGGGTTCTAGGAGGGGAAACCAGGAAAGGGGATAACATTTGAAATGTAAATCAAAAATAGTTAAGAAAAAAAGAAAAAAAATTTGTCATTGGTGCTAAAGTTGTGTGAACACACAGGTTTCGCATTTATTGGTTTTCTGTACTAATGGCATCCTAGGTTTTAAAAGAAAAAGTCAAACTAAGAACCAATGTATTTGTGTCTTGCAAGACAGCTACAAACTTCCCATGGTCTGATTTTCATATCTATAGCATCCTACTCAATAAATAACATCCTGGAATAGCAGAAGACCGTCAAAATAAAACATTTAAATAAGATAATTTATCTGGATCAGGGATTAGGCCAACAACAACACGGTTGTCAAATATGCCTTGTCCTGGGAATGTAAAGCTTTTTTGATTATGATCATGCACAGTCATTTTCATTGACAATCTTGGAGGTTTTTTACACAGCTTTTGTATTTCTTAAAGCCTAAAATATTTACTATCTTATCATTAACATAAAACTTTTGTTACAACTAGCAGATTACTTTACAAAACATACAATTTTTACAAATCTACAACCCTTAAACAGCATATCGTGTGTTTTAAAGACAAATTTAGAGATTCTATGAACTAAATTTTCTCTTCAAACAATGAGTTGAAACCTAATAAGCATAATGAACACAGCTTAATAATTTTAATAAACTAATTTTGATTAGTCCTACAGTATAACATTATATCCACTGACAAAAAATTACTGATGCACAGAGATGGAAAATACAATGAATTGCATAAAGACAAATGTGCAGGCATATCAAGTAAGCAAAAACAGACTTTCTCAGTGAGACTTATGTTTTATGTTGGTTCCTACAAGGTAGGAATACAATATTAATTGTGAATATCTTTATCTTTTGTGGAACAATAGACTACACCATTGTTGGTAAAATTATTAGACCAGAAAACATTGATTAACACAATGTCACTAAGCAGAATATTATTCAAAGTTCAAATTATTTTTACAGTCTCTTCCAGTGGACCATTGCAGTGTCAGAGATCTCTGAAGGTTATGGGACCAAGTTGAAGGTGTATAACTACACAGCTTCTCCCCCATCTAATTTTGCATCCTTTCCTTTTCCCTCACAGAAGATAATCCTAAGAACATTCCCAATAATACCCTGAATCATGATCTCTATCTCAGAACTGCTCTCTAGTGCACTCAAATTGCAGAAGTTGTATAAGAAACAATCCAAGAAAGATTCTACTTTGATAAGATTTGTAATCTGGATACTCTGCTGATTACTGGGATCAAGATGCTGTTATGAACAGCTTGGAATAGAAGGGTAGTTCTTGGCAAGAAATGCTGCTGTGTACTTGTTAACACATTTATTGCTAGAGAACTGTTTTGGCAGTTTTTTTATTTTGTGGGAATGAATTCACTGACTGGTGTGATACACTATCAACTTAGAAAGTATTGAAGCAATGCTAATTAGAGTGTGAACTTTAGGAACTCTTGTTGACAATAAGGGATCTGCAATAAAATTAGAAATGGCACAGGGTAACTAATCGGCGATTCACAGTGCAGTGGAAAAGCCAGAGGACCTCTTAGCACAGAGAGAAACTTTCTATTAATGACACCAGAACACAGAGAAATCTGGAGTCACCTTTTGAGAGTAAAAGTAGCTAAATTCCAAAGTGGTTACATCTTCAGACTTCTTTAGACCTGACATCTCAAATTGCCTCATTCTCAGAGGCTATAAAAATGGCCTAGTTCTCGTGCTGGAAAGATGGCTCAGTCATAAGAGCATTAACTGGACTTCCAGGGGACCCAGGTTCAATTCATAGCATCCACATGCCAGCTCAAAACAGTCTATAACTCAGGTCCAGGAGATCAGACACTCTTACACAGATACATATACAGGCAAAACATCAGCATACATAAAATAGAAATAAGCAAATCATAAAAAAAATGGCCCAATAATTTTTGTTGCTCTTGGTTTCATTTTTGTTTGTTTTTGGAGAAAGAGTTTCTCTGTGCTACGTCCTTGGCTGTCCTGGAACCTGATTTGTAGATCAGGCTGGCCTCAAATTCACAGAGCTCCACCTGCCTTGTGAGTGTGTGTGCATGTGTGTGTGTGTGTGGTGTGATAAATACAGTTTCCCTTTTGTAACAATGGTTGCAGAATATAGAGATAGCCTACTAAAATATAACCAATTGACAAGTGCAGCATAATGGTAATAAAACATTGAGTTCTTAGTGATTTATATTTAAGATATTCACCAGGATAGAGAGTCAATTACTACTGTTGTGTTCAAAATAACTTTTGTTTCATGAGAAAATATACAATATTTAGTGAAGAGGAAGGGCCTATTGCATATCTTTAGGATTCCTTTTCTGAGTTAAAGGTACAAAAGAATATATTATAAACATAGAATATAAGCATTAATAGTAAAACCCAAGTAATATGTTCGTGGGTGAATTTGGTATTTTTACTTGCATTATTGTCCATTTTTGTCCAAAGCATTTGCACTACTTCAATAAAAAGTGACAGTGACTATGCCGAAATTGATGTGTAAAAATACTACAAACCATTATGAATGAGTATTATGTTATTATTTATTGGTTAGACAGTATAGAATGGTGAATTTGTCCTCAGCAACCCCTGGAAGTTTTTTCTTTTTCCTTTTTTTATATTTTCATAACTTTAGTCTATCAACTTTAGTACCATTACTTGATTATATTGATACTGGAAATTATTTTCTCGAATTTAACATCATTTTTGACAGTTCCACACACATAATGCAGTATGATCATATCCTCCCGTGTTGATGGTTTTATTCTCCTTCCACTTCAGCTAAATCTCATTTTCACAACTAGTTCCACTTTAATTTTCATGTCCTATTTTTATTTTTGACCCACTTTCTTTGATTAGAGATCTGTCAGATGTCATCAACTCATGTGAACAGGCGGTTCAGCAGAAACTTTTTAATAGGGAAATCAAACATCAACGATAAGCACCAACAGGGCTAGGTGACACAAATAAGACCCAATTAACCTAAATTTTTGTGTCACCTATGTCCCAGTTCCTGGTCTATGGAAGTATTCAAATACAAGAGTTGCAAGTTTTAGATGGAAACATAGTGAATTTCTTTAATAGTAGATCAGAAAGAATCCCTTAGTTGTAAACAGTTAAAATCTGGATACATTGATACCTTGACATTTGAAATGCAGAATGTTTGTCATAAGAAGATAAACAATGCTCAAAGCTACAAAAATTGAGAACATATTCACAGCGTATAATGGATGGTAGATTATTTTTGGGATTATAGAAAGTTTAGAAATCCGAAGAAAGAGGAACTCAGCAGTTGACAGCCCTCATTTTGCTTATAGAGGACCCAAGTTCATTCCCCAGCACCCACACAGCAGCTCACAACTGCCTGTAACTCCAGTCCCAGGCAATTTTTCACACTTTTATGGCCTCCAAAGGAGTCTATACACGTGGTGCACACTCTTAGATACACAAACACATAGTGTAAAATAGCTAAACCTTTAAAAACTAGTTGGATGAGACATCAGTCAAGAAAAAGGATATATGAAGAGTTGAGATTCAAAATTGAACAGAGCCAGTAGTAGAAATGGAGATAGATCACCTAGTGAAAATGGGAAGGTAAAGAAAATGTGAAACACTATATTGAGAACCCAGGGACCTTTGTTTGTATTGTGGCTGGAGGAAAAGCAGCTTTGTCCAATTGGGCTTGGAAACAATGTAAAAGTTTGATACTCTATACTCCCTGTACACTATTTCCTACCTATAGTCAAAATAAACTTGTACATGTGAACTCTGAGGTAAAAACAGCATGTCTAGGTGATATCATTTTAATAGTAAAAGTGGATATCAAATACTTAACCACTATGAGAATTGCAGGTATAATGTTGAATAGAAAAATAAATAAGTGTATAAATGACTTCCTTCATATGACTTAATGTTAACAATAGAAAATGTGTCTGTGTGTGTGTCTGTGTGTGTATGAAAAAAGTTGGAAGATTTTCAAGTATACTGATAACTGTTCAAAGAAATTAAACCTAGGCACAGTTTGGGGTACAGTTTTATTTTTAATAATATCCAAGATTTATTTTATCAATGACTATTTTGTGAATGCTCTTTAACTGCAGGTATACCCTCACAAATTCTGTAAAACACTTGAAACATTCTGTTTTCATCATAGAATAACAAACATGGTTACTTTTTATCCAGTTTATCTAGTTTTTCCTAGAAAACACACACATACACATACATACACACACACACACACACACAACTACACTGTTGATACTCATTAAAAAAATAGGCATTAAAGAAAGAAAAGAAAAACTGACAAGCAACTTGAAAATAGGCTCAACTATTTTCATAGAAGTTTAATTTGGGACACAGTTTTAGTTAGTTACTATATTAGTCAGACTTCCAAGAATCTAACAACATACCTGAGAGGATGACAGATTTATTTTGAAACTTTGGAGGTCTCACCCCATGCTCAGTTGTCTCCATTACTTGTCTTCCCGTGGATGGTGCCCAGTGGATCATATGGTGGAGAAATCTTACTGTGTGGCACCTGCAAAACAAAGAGAGAGTAAGTCAAGGTTCCATGTCTCATCTTTCAAAAGCATGCCCCAAAGACATAGACCTACAATGTAGCTAATGTCTTAAAAGTTCTATGAGTTCCCGCAGAGTATGAACCAATGCTTCAGCATATAGCTTCAAGGAACATTACATGATAAAAATTATAAGGATTAATAACAAATTGGCACATGGGTTTGGAGAGATTCTGTAAAATTAATTTTAGTTATGTAGTTATTTGGCTGCATGGTCAATTTATATATATTTACAGTGTTATGTCTACAGAACATTCAGTTAATCAGATATGAATTTGCTTGCTGTGTATTATATTACAAGAAACTACCTAATTTTTAAAAATAATCATTTTAGCTTCGAATTATTTCTTTTTACAAGCTTTTCCTTGCTCAGATGAGTTTTCTAATGAGGGCATTATAAACTAAAATCATCGTGTTTTCAAGGCTGAGATCTCGTGTGCAAGCTTGGGAAATTGTATTTTGACGATTTTTCTTGCTGTTGCCAATTCAGTCCTGTGGCTGTAAATTGAAGTCCCCAATCCCCTGTAGGCTGTCAGTGGAGAGTTAGTTTTAGAGGCTCCCTGTCTTCTCTTCATTGTTTGATAGTCCTTGCATCTGAAAGCTATCCAAAGCATGTGGAATGCTCTCCTAGTCTAAGAATCTCTTATTTTCTTTTCTGCACACAGCTGGAAAAATCTTTCAGTGTTAAAGTGTTCTTGTAATTAGCTCAGACTTAGTTGGACAATCATGCATTTAAGATCAAGTGTTCCATATTATCTATCTGAATAAGAGGAGAAGAATCCTTTAAATTTCCAATCCTATAGGTAAGACATCAGAGTGCACAAGATCTTGGTGGGCATCTTGACGCAGAGTAGGAAACCAAAGAAACCAAGATATAACGTGATTTTGTGCAGTCAAGGTTGACTTTATGGACAAATCTTCATCCTTCACTTGGCATTTCATTGTTTCTTAAAGTTTAGCCCCTTTAAGGAATAATGTTTAATCAAATCTTGAAGGGAATTTTCAGAATAAAACTAACTTTGCATCTAAATCATTAAATTTGACATACATGAGGGCTGATTATGGTTTGTGTGATGATTTCAGGGAATGTACCTTCTTATAAAGCTCTGTGATTTGACAACTCTAAAAACATTGTTTTATCAGTTGATTTGAGAGTTGGTTTTTGAAAGAGTTAGTTATTGGGCTTTTGTGATGTAGAAAGGTGAGTCTCAGCTCTTGATACCTCAAGATACCTCTTGAGCTATAGAGACCCAACTCTTGACATTGAAATCTCAGTTCTTTTGTTTGCTACTGGAATGGCTGGGAACTAGAAACATAGCTTTTCAAGCATCTTCAAACAGAAACATTAGAACAATGCTTACTATCTAAGTAGCCAGATAATGCATTTAACAAATGCAGAAGGAGAGGTAAGATGGCTCAATAGGTAATGTTCCTGCTGACAGGTCTGATTACTTGAATTGCTCCTAGGAACCCACATCAGGGATCATTCATTTATTCATTGTGGAATGAAAGAAATGACTTGTCTTCACACATGTACACACACACACACACACACACACACACACACACACACACACACACTGAGGAAAATGTAATTTAAAATGTGTAAGAAAGAATGTACCATGCTTATGTTGTAAGCACCCAGTGACTTTTACTATTCAAACATTTTAGCCCTTTGTAAAAAATTTAAAATGGAATAGTAGTTAACATTTTATAACCTGATTTGTACCAGTGAAACATTTATCGTTGATGACATATCTAATGCAAATAATAAGCCACTTTATATTCACTTATTAAAGATGTCATTGGTAAGTTTTGATTTATCTGTTTGACTAAAAAAATCTCCTTCCTTTTGCATTTCTTCAAATATTTTGCATCTTCCCAGTTGCTATTGCTGTTTCTATGGTAAATCCACCCAGAAATGGATTTTATACTGTTTTTCTTTTCATGCCTTCTGGCATTTGTTTTTATTGATGCTGTATATTGTATTGAGACCTGACAGGCTACACTTTGAAGTCTTTCTCATTAAAAAAAAAATTGAATAGTGTGTTCTTTATTAGAAGAGGTTGTGCATAGTGAAGATATTTATGAAATTTTCTTATTTTGTTTCCCTTTTATATATCTTTGTAAAAGGAAATACACTATACATTTCAGTTTGCTTTTAGAATACATTTTGATAAAGCGGCCCAGTATTGCACAGTCAAGCTGACAGAGATAAAGCACTTGCTGTTGAGAAAGTCAGTGTTTCCTATCAATCCTGGGCTTTGCTTTTAAAGGTTCCATGAACCTGGAGTGAGTGGCAACATTGCTTTTGCTTACTTACAATGTGGTGATGTGTTTCTTTTTCTGTCAGGAACTGCTGATATGACAACTCAGGGGAGCAAATGGTGAAATGAGAATTAGATAGGCTGAGCAATTTTCTGTATGAAATTACATGCCATATGCTCAGTATTTAGGTCACAAAGCATATTAAAAAATCAGAAAGAAGAAAAAGTCTCAGATTTATGTAAATGAATTCTTAGAAAAGTAACAGGAAAAATATAAACTAAAAAGCAGCCTTTTCTTTCCTTTCCTTTTCTTTCCCCCTTCCCTGTTTGTCTTTCCCTGCCATTCTTCTCATTCTTTCTTTCTTCATTTTTGGTTTTTACAAGACAGGGTTTCTCTGTATAGCCATGACTATCCAGGAACTCACTCTGTAGACCAGGCTGGCCTCAAACTTTCTTTCTTCTTAACACTTTTCTTTTTCTATCTTTTTTCCTGCAATAAACATCCAGATAGCACTCCTGTGCATATATCCAGAAGATGCTCCAACATGTAATAAGGACACATGCTCCACCATGTTCATAGCAGCCTTATTTATAATAACCAGAAACTGGAAACAATCCAGATGTCTCTCAACAGAGGAATGGATATAAAAAATGTGGTACATCTACACAATGGAGTACCACTCAGCTATTAAAAACAATGAATTTATGAAATTCTTAGGGACATGAATGGATCTGGAGAATATCATCCTGAGTGAGGTAACCCAATCACAAAAGAACACACATGGTATGCACTCTCTGATAAGTAGATATTAGCCCAGAAGCTCAGAATACCCAAAATACAATCCATAAACCACAAGAAACTCAAGAAGAAGGAAGACCAAAGTGTAGATACTTTGTTCCTTCTTAAAAAGGAGAACAAAATACCCATGGAAGGAGTTACAGAGACAAACTTGGAGCAGAGACTGAAGGAAGGACAATCCAGAGACTGCTCCACCTGGGAATCCTTCCTATATTCAATCATCAAATCCAGACACTATTGTGGATGCCATCAAGTAGTGGCTGACAAGAGCCTGACATAGCTGTCTCCTGAGAGGCTTTGCCAGTGCCTGACTAATACAGAAGTAGAGGCTCACAGCCATC
>JADRCD010229692.1:0-26875 GCA_019843815.1 Montemys delectorum | reverse complement strand
TCTATCTATCTATCTATCTATCTATCTATCTATCTATCTATCTATCTATCTATCATCTATCTACTGTGTGAGGGAAAGAGGGATGAGAAAGAATGAGATGGGAGAGAAAGTGGCCTCATTTTTTAAAAATGATTTTGATGCATGGTCAAAATAACCAAACCAAACCAATCAAATAAACCCTCTTTAGAGACCACTGTGCCAGCAGCTGTTACACTGTTATAGTGTTGAAGAAGTGTGCTTACTCTACAATCGATTCTCCTTCCCAGCCCTGTGATATATGCCCACCTGCTCCTCTGTAGACCATGGCCTCTCCCACTTGGGACGATGGCACACCACATCTAAATGCTCATTTAAAGGAAACTGTGAAAGAATTAAATGCAACAGGAGGAGGAATGAGTCAGGCTAAGTCTCTGATTACGGAAGCCAGACACACCGTGGAAACATCAAACGAATAGACAATCACATCTGCCTTGTTTCTGAATTTTAAAGAGAGTGGTATTTCTATTCATCATTTATCTTGCCTGGGATTTGAACAAATATAGGGTTTCTGGCAGCCGTTATTGATTTTTCAATATTTATAGAAAATGACACATGTTCTGCCAAATGTGATGTTTGGGAAGCGAGGTGAGTTCTGTAAATGCAGAAGCCCAACAATTCTGCTACCAGAACCATTTGTAAACTATATTAGAACTGATTAATAAGAAATAGAAATGTCAATGAGTCCCTAAAGGGAAACAATAAAGGAGTTTCTGGGACCCAGCGTGAGTAACTTTTAGCCTTTTTTTCTGCTTGGACAGACTGTGCTGGACTGGGTTTGGCAAGGCAGGGAGGAGCATTCAGCCTTCTGAGAAACTCTGATGGCAGGTTAAGAAGCCTTTAGTAGTCTGGACAGACGGCCAGTAGTAGATGGGAAGGTATTTGGGGTGTTCTTTCTGGCAATTTAGTCTGTTTTTCTGTAGAACTTGCTCTTTGGACCTTTGGATTTATGATTCTCATAATTTATATGCATATGCACATGTCTGAGATATGAAAACTACTGATGTATTGTGAGGGTTGTTTAGAAAATGTGGCATCGTGTAAGAAAGGAGAGGGATCCTTCACATTGGGAAAATGTACTTACTCGTGGCTGCCCTGTCTTTTCAAGCGATACTCAACATGTTGAATGTTATTTGAAGTTTCTGGAAGCTCTTGGGATAAACCAGACTACCCTTGACCCAATCAGTGGGAGTAGGTATAGATAGGGTTGTGCCATAAAAATCACCAGGCAAGAGGAAGGAGTAAATGAGAAAGGTGCTTAAGCACACTAAGTATGTGGAAAGGTTCAAGGGAGGAGTGAGCCAGTTTTTAACAAGTAAAGCCCTTCTCTATATTTAACCAATTTTCTGTGATAAGATCTTAGCTCTGAAGTGTGCAAAGAGAAGCAGGTTGGTGAGTGGTTATGTGTGAGGTACATCCCACTTCATTGAATATCACATGAGGGCAGATGTGATGTCAAGTTTTGAGCAAGGGCCGAGCGGTTCTTTCTCAATTTTCTCTGGTTACTGTTAAATGTAATACTGAATTTGGGTAAATAACTTTCTTTCTCCCTCAGATCAAGTTTTGTGAGTCAATCTCAGATCAGATGATTGAATTTAGATTACAATCCACTTTCTTTACCTTGACCTTTACCAGTAAAATTTTTTTTTCTTTCTGCAACTCAGGACTGGTCATTTACTCTATGTGTTGATTAGATCTCAGAGTTTAAAATGAGTCCTATTTCAAATATTCAGTCAACGTTATTGTATTCTGTCAAATGGAATAGGCAATTTCTCTATGCTTAGATGAGAATATCCTTAGAAGCTTTGCTTCTAACTGTCCTTTCCTCTCTGATCAGCTTGTGAAAAGCTGTTTTCTGCATGTCACCCTCGATATATCTGGCTTTGCTCTTTAACTCAAGATTTTTCACACTTATTGGGTCAGAAGGCTTTCTAATGTCAGATTAATAACTATCACATTAACTACAGACCCAGTCTTTCCGATAATGCAATTTGCGACTTTCTTACATGGCAATATTTATAATGAGACTATCAACATATATGCCAGATAACTAGGGATCAACCAGCTTTTGCCTTCATTGAATCTGTTGTTTATTCAAGAATTCTCTCAGGCTATTGAGCAGCCTTCTGGTCTCTGAAATCTTAGGGGCAATTGATATTCTGAATAACTGAAGCGAGCTTCTTTCCTGCAGAAATGTTAGTGATAACATTAACATTCACTGTGAAAGCCTGACAGGTAATCACAGGGATGAACCCTGCAGTGGTGATGGCAGGTGCGAAGAGGCACAGACTGCCAGGTTGGGGTTTTTAGTTTTGTCCTGTGCACAGGTTCAGGCTCGTGCCTGGACTCTATACACTTGTTTGGCAGAATCAGGGCTATGAAATGCTGATGACCCAAAAATCTTAAGCATTTTTACTGTAAACATTTACTATTGTTTTCAAAGGCAGATGAATGCATAGGTTAAAGGGACAGATAGGACTGTACCTCATTTGTGCTGTGATCCAAAACCTTAAAACTGTACCTACATTGTAGTATTGCTAAGAGGACAAGATGAGCTCATTCATGTGGCATTCTTGAAATAGTGGTTAGTATGCCAGGTACCCTAGAAATGTTTGCCACTATGTGAAGTTGGGAAGGGGATGTCAAAATAAATAAGAGATCGCTTCTACCCTCAAATGCTTTAGACCAACTATAGATTCATGGCAATGATTGTGTATGAGAAATTGAGTCATGAATGTGTGGGAGAGATATTCCATAATGCCTAGTTAAAGAGTAATTTCTAGGGTCAAAGGGGTATGGGTTTGAATTTTGGCTCTGTTACAACCTGGAGTTTAAATAGATGACAAACTTCTAGGCCCTGTTAAATGATTTAGGAACTGAGATAATATAATATTACAGATGTTAGTGTTATGGAACTAACAGAATTCATGGAAAGGAGAGGCAGATCTTTGCTTAGGAGATAACACATGAGCAATTTTATCCACTTACTAATGGTAGGTCTTTTCAGTGACATTTAGAGATCTGCAGCATGAAGGACAGAGGAAGTTATGAGACCAGGTTGGTGATTCTGAACATAAATCTTGGTGAGTCATCCTCCTGGAAATTTGAGATTCAGTGTATCACTCTATGGCATGGAGTTTGGAACCTTTGTCAGATAGGTTTCATCTCATTGTGCTTTATTAACGGGACAACTGGAAAACCTTAGAAGGAATCCAGGTAATCCGAAGTAATTTGTTAGCCTTCCCACTGGGAGGCAAAATAAGCAGATCCAAGGATGTGTAGCTTGACTCTCCCCTAATCACAGTAGGAGAGAGTCATAACCTTGCTTTCAGCACCATGAATCAACTTTCTCTGCTCATGGAGCTGACTCTGAAATCCAAACAAGACTCCAGAACGCCTCTCAGTATGAAAGGTAATCATCAGAGTGTTACCTAAGAGGAAGAGAGGCAGTCTGAATTTCTTTCTTGACTTTCTAGCCTCTTTCTCTGTCTTTGGTCTTGAACCTAGGACATTGAGAAATTTCATCCTCAGCTGACAAAGCTATCAGTTTCTCTACATGTTCCCTTTACTTTACCTCACTGTTTGCTTAACTTCTTCCTTTTCTTGGTAATATCTCTCCTTCCACAATGCCTGTTTCTGAATATCCTCTCAGGAAATTCATATCCATACTCTATTACTGCTGCTTTTAGTGAATCCCCACATCTTTTTATCTACACACACTTTTTAATATCAACTTTCAGGTTAAAAGCTCTAACATAAGTCTTAAGTTCATTCAATGGTTCCTTTCTTTTACTGAGTTTTTACTAAGTTAGAGAATTGATAAGATTGTATAGATTTTAAGAAAAATCACTTTGTCATCATCCTAATATGTCCAAAGAATTCCTTCAGGATGAGGACTCAATAATTATTATCAATTATTATTGTCAATAATTATTGAATAAATGATACCATAAACAAATTAAGTCTATAAGATTTCTTGTTCTAATAACATGAGAAAATGCTAAGGAATATGATATTTTGAGCTCTTAAATATGATTCATATAGATACAATGAAATTACTGAGTCAACCTATGAATATATCCACTTAGTAATGTAGAGAAAAACATTGACAATAACATTATTGATAATGATTAATTATATCAAATGATAATTTTATGCCAATCGGAGAACATGGCATATGTGTTTTCTGTGTTGCCATTGAAATAAAGAGGGGGAGAAATGGTGGGGAACTGGGGAACTGAGGTGAAGTAGTGTAGTCATAGTTGTTATTTTCCATTATATAGCGATGTTAGCTTTCCACTTCCACTACCATATCAAACACATGAAATATTTAACTTATGAAAAGGTGTAAGATGACAGATGAACCATAGTTTTTGACTTATTAACTTGCAATCAGTTGATTCTGTTGCTTGGGTAAGAATGTATTTCTTGCAGGGAATATATGGTAAAGCTAAACTTTTCATGCAATGGTCAAGAAGAAAATAAAGAGGGAAAAATGAGAATTCACCAATCTATTTCTAAGGCACATTCCCAGTTAGCTAAAGTCCTTTCACTGGCCTCTGACTTTAAAATTTCCATACCTCTGTATTTCCCACTTTATGACATGAACCTTTGCAGAATACTAGCAACCAAATTATATCAGTAAGGTTGGCCTCTGTATTAGTTATTTTTCTGTTGTTGTGATAAAACACAATGACCGGAAACAACTTATAAAATGAAGAATTTAATTATGCTTGTATTTCCAGAGAGATTGTCCATAATGACAAGGATAGCATGGCATAAGGTGAGTTAGAGCAGAGAGTTCATGTCTTCAATCATATAAAGAAACCAGTGAGATAGTTGCAGAGATCAGGTGAAGCTCAGGAGTACCTTGGGAGAGAGGAGGATAGAAGTGAGAAAGTTGGAGGGGTCAAGGACACAATAAGAAGACCCACAAAGTCAAATAACCTGGAACAATGGGGGGGGTCACAAAGCCGGGCCACCAACCAGAGAGCATGCAGGAACTGAACCTAGAATCCCTACAAATTTGTAGCAAATGTGCAGTTTAGTCTTCATGTGAGTTTCCTATCAATTGGAGCTGAGGGTGTCTCAGACTCTTCCCTGCCATTGTATCCCCTTCCCCTACCTGGACTTCCTAGCTGGGTCTCATGGGAGAGCTTATGTGTAGTCCTGCTAAGACTAGATGCCCCTTGTTAGAATGGTACCCAAGTAAGTCTCCCCTTTTCTGAGAAGTGATTTGTAAGATGGGGAGCAATTTGTAAGGGTGAGACTTGGAAGAGAAGAGAGAGGGAAATGTGATTTGGATGTAAGGAGAATAAAAAATAAAAAACAGAGAGAATGAACTGGAAATGAGGAGAGAGTATCAATTCTCAAATCTTGCTGTCATATTACATACCTCCTCCAGCTCTATACAAGCTCTGCAAACAAAACTACCAACAAAGGATTAAGGGATCAAATATGAGAGCCTGTTCAAGACATCTCATCCAAACCAACACATCTTCAATTTAAAATTTAAATATTGAGGAAGGCCTGTAAAGATCTGTGCAGAAATAATTCAGAATTGCCTTTATATATACCACAGCATAATTTCTACCCTTGTGCAATTATATTCTCATTTTTTTCTGAAGAAAAATATAAGCCTACTGCAGTCCTCTAAAATATATTTCATTTTAAAGAAAATCTTTTCATGTCAGGATTATTTTAATTTATTCTTAAGTTTACATATAAAAATATCTTTCTTGAACAAAATATGCTAGTGAGAATAAAATAAGGCTTTTATATCATCCCAAAATAAACACATTTAGAGAAGATTTTGATAGCAAGTGATTTTTGAGACTTTAAAAATACTTTCCAAGTTTTATTTTTATTTTAGTGGATATAATCAGCATATCCTACTGGTTTTATGTGTATAGAACTCTTACAGTCTTTGAGACAAGAGTCTCATCACCTTCTTCTCTGACAAGTCCCCTAAGCATGTTGTATCCCCACACTCAGGCTCTCATTCTTAGGACTTTATTTTATATCATCACCAGGGGAACCAGGCAAAATCTCATGGTGTCATAACTTATCTAACCTTTATAGTTTACTGACATTTGGGTGACTTTTGACTCTTCCTAACTCATTCTGACTATTTTGAAATTTAATAAATTTCCAGTGACCCCCATATTTTCCAAGAAGATGTTTTGGAGTATATTTTCTTATGCAACTTTGATGATTATTCTCATCTTCACTGAAACTTCTCTTAACTTTAGAAAAAGATCCATATGACAAGAACTTCAAGTCTCTGAAGAAGGAAATTGAAGAAGATTCCAGAAGATGGAAAGATCTCCCATGCTCATGGATTGGCAGGATTAATTTAGTAAAAATGGCCATCTTACTGAAAGCAATCTACAGATTCAATGCAATCCCCATCAAAATTCCAATTCAATTCTTCACAGACTTGGAAAGAGTAATTTGCAAGTTCATCTGGAATAACAAAAAAACAAGGATAGTGAAAACTATTCTCAACAATAAAAGAACCTCTGGTGGAATCACCATCCCTGACCTTAAGCTGTACTACAGAGCAATTATGATAAAAACTGCATGGTATTGGTACAGTGACAGTCAGGTGGATGAATAGAATAAAACTGAATACCCAGAAATGAACCCACATACCTATGGTCATTTGATCTTTGACAAAGGAACTAAAACCATCCAGTGGAAAAAAGACAGCATTTTCAACAAATGGTGCTAGCTCAACTGGCAGTTAGCATGAAGAAGAATACAAATCGATCCACTAATATCGCTTTGTACAAAGCTCAAGTCCAAGTGGATTAAGGACCTCCACATAAAACCAGGTACACTGAAACTAATAGAAGAGAAAGTGGGGAAGAGCCTGGAAGACATAGGCACAGGGGAAAATTTCCTGAACAGAACGCCAATAGCTCATGCTCTAAGATCAAGAATTGACAAATGGGACCTCATAAAATTACAATGCTTCTGTAAGGCAAAGGACACTGTTAATAGGACAAAACAGCAACCAACAGATTGGGAAAAGATCTTTACCAACCCTATATCCAACAGAGGGCTAAATATCCAATATATACAAAGAACTCAAGAAGTTATACTCCAGAGAATCAAATAACCCTATTAAAAATGGGATACAGTGATAAACAAGGAATTCTCAACTGAGAAATACCAAAAAGACTGTGAAGCACCTAAAGAAATGTTAAACATCCTTAGTCATCAGGGAAATGCAAATAAAAATAACCCTGAGATTCCACTTCACACCAGTCAGAATGGCTAGGATAAAAAACTCAGGTGACAGCAGATGCTGGAGAGGTTGTGGAGAAAGAGGAACACTCCTTCATTGCTGGTGGGATTGCAAGCTGGTACAACCACTCTGGAAATCAGTTTGGTGGTTCCTCCAGAATTTGGACATAGTACTAACAGAGGACCCAGCTATACCACTCCTGAGCATATCCCCAGAAGATGCTCCAACATGTAATAAGGACACATGCTCCACTATGTTCATAGCAGCCTTATTTATAATATCCAGAAACTGGAAACAACCCAAATGTCCCTCAACAGAGGAATGGATACAGAAAATGTGGTACATTTACACAATGGAGTACTACTCAGCTATTAAAACTGATGAATTTATGAGATTCTTAGGGAAATGGATGAATCTGGAGAATATCATCTTGAGTGAGGTGACCCAATCACAAAAGAACACACATGGCATGTACTCTCTGATAAGTGGATATTAGCCCAGAAGCTCAGAATACCCAAAATACACTTCACAAACCACAAGAAACTCAAGAAGGAAGACCAAAATGTGCATGCTTTGTTCCTTCTTAGAAGGGGGAACAAAATACACATCTAAGGGGTTGCAGAGACAAACTATGGAGCAGAGACTGAAGGAAGGACAATCCAGAGACTGTTACACCTGGGAATCCTTTCCAAATTCAATCATTAAACCCAGACACTATTGTGGATATCAGCACTTGCTGGCTGACAGGAGCTTGGATATAGCTGTCTCCTGAGAGGCTCTGACAGTGCCCAACTAATACAGCAGTAGAGATTCACAGCCATCCATTGGACTGAGTACAGGGTCCCCAATGAAGGAGTTAGAGAAAGGACCCAAGGAGTTGAAGGGTTTGCAGCCCCTTAGGACAAACAACAATATGAACTAACTAATTGGAAATTTGTTGGTTCTCATCTGGTGGTCTCTCTAATTTGGTAATTGAAGAAATAGGGACAATATTGTACAATCCATATACACTTTCTGCTTGTTTGTACCTGACAGTGTCTTGCCAGGTATCACATAAAGGTCTTGAAACCATACTTTTCTTATCTAAGCCTAGCTATTAGTAGGGTTGTTTATTTGATGTTTTTACACTATACTATGGTTTTCAGAACATCTTACATATTTCAAAATTATTTATACAGCCAAAAGAAACATAGACCATTAACTTGGGAGGTGGCTTATTAGAGAACAACAAAGAGTAAGACTGAATGCTTTGCTTGATATTTGTAACTATTGTATCAATTTTGAAGAAGAGGACTTTATAAGTTACTCTTTCTCTGAGATGAATGCTTTTCAAAATCATCACAGCCAATGAACCAGATTCTTACCCACACCTAATGTCTGTGCCACCCTCCAAGTAGAACCATTGTTCATTGAAACAGTTGGTGAATGATTTCACGGATAGACTATCTTAATACACAAACCATTTCTTAAATGAATGTAACCCGTTCTCTGTGGGCTGAGAATGAAGACAATCACTCCAATCAAATAGCTTTGACCATAGCAGGAAATCTATATCCAAAAATCATGCCTACAGTTCCTTGGTATAGAAGAACTGTCAACTCTTAGCTTAGCTACTAGGGAGGTAAAATCCTTTGGGATGTGAGGGTCATTGAAGTACAGTCTTATTACAATGAACTCCAATGTCTAAAAATTGTTCTTACTTTGGGCTTATACCACAGTAAGAGTCAAGATTTTAAACTCTACTAATTAACAAAACAAAATAAAGAAACAAAAAGTCTTTATCTATTTATGTTCATTTAGAAAAACTAGTAGTGATGTATTATTTTAAAATATACAGCTAATATGTTTGGAGTTATTTAAAATTTATATTGAGAAAACATATGTATTTTCTGTATTGTTGCAGACAAGCATCTACATAAAACTGTTTGATTGTTTTATATCAAACAACTTTTATACTACTCATGTTTACTGTTACAATATTTTATAAATTTTAAGGAATATGACAAAATTAAAAAAGTATATCTGAAGTTAGTTTAATTCAATTAGAATAACATAGTTACTTTAAAAATTACAAATATTTATACAGGCTTTAGTACATATACAAATGTGATAAGAGTTGAGAAGTAAAGGCTCTACTCAGGAGCTGGGAGAAGTGACTGGTACATATACTGAAGATTCAACATGTATAGAATCAGCAGTGCCTTGGGAAAGTCAGAGACATAACCAGAACCTAGGTAGTTTAAGTTGATAGTCCACTATAAATTCTGCTAAGCTGCTGGGGCTGTAGAACATAAATGATGTGGAAATCAGAAAACCTTTCAGCTCAAGGGCAGGTGTCTTAAGCCACTCAGATAGCAACTTCTTCCTCTCCTCCTCTTCCTCCTTTTTCCTCTCCTGCTCTCTCTTTTTCCCTGTTCCTCTTCTTCCCTTTCCTCTTCCTCTGCTGCTGCTGCTATTGCTCCTGCTGCTCCTCTCCTCCTGTTCCTCCTCCTCCTTCTCCTCGATTACCAAGCTGCTAGTCACTGCCTTTTTCAGGCAAAGCTGACTCTGAACTAGGTAGGAAAACAGAGTTATGATGGTGTTTGGAAGTGAACAATGGAACACGGAGTCTAAAAAGGCTATTAGTTCATCTCATTACAGGACCAGAGATAATTCAGTCTTGGAATGAATTTTAGAATGTTCCAGTTTCCCCTTCATGTCTGGGATTATAGATAAAAATGGGTGTTAATCTGATATTAAGGTAGAATTAGGTGTTCCAATTTTTAGAGATTCCAGATTTTTTCCAATTCAGAAAATATTACTCATGTATTCAGAGTTTAATTTACCCTCTAAGCAGTGTATTGGTCTTATTGGTTTTGTAACTTTGTGGTAAAACTTAATCTCTGGTTTGGAGATTTCCTATTTGTCGAAGAAATTATATCTCTCTCCCCTATGATGCCATAATGTTCATCATAACTAGATTTCTTTTTGTTTCTTAGCTGTTCATAATGTATCATGCCTATTGACATCTGTGCTTGAATTCTGGCCCATACCAAGAGACAAGTAGGCAGAAGTAGTTATGGGGTGTTGGCTTGCTACAAGATTTAAATGATGCATTTAAAAGACATCTAGCATATTGACTGAGAAAGATCTTCTCTAGATGACTTCCAGTCCAATAAACAAAAATGTAGCATCAAAATTATGTTCATGGTAAAAATATTTTGAAAGGGAAACTAATTATTATTATTATTATTATTATTATTAATATAAAACATTTATATGGAAGAGATTTACAAGTGCATAAATAAGAAGTAAAATTACAAAAGTCTATTTAGCCTTTATCTTCTCATAATATTTTGTTATACGTTTATTCTTGACAACTCTTTACAAGGGTCCATTGAGAACAGTAAGAAGAACATAACCTCAACCTCTGTGCTTAATTCAGAATGCATTTTACATATGCAAACTCACTTTTCTTTTCAATAATTAATATATCCCAGCAATCAATTATTATTGTCATTTATGGATGTGAAAAATGAGATTAAAAATGATAGTTTTCTGTATAAAGATGATTCTTCTCAGATTTTCTTGCATCAGAAAGGGAGGGACTATGGAAGGAGATATGCTACAGTAATTTTTCCCACCTTTATAAGTGGTTGTCTTTTCCCATGGGCATTGTTTCATCCATTCACAGCGTATGGAGCATATGGCTCAGTTTCTCATGAGATTATGCCTTCTTGTTGTGTGACCAATAAACACAGTCCCACCTGACTAAGTCAGATGTACCTATCTTTTTGTGACTTTAATCTCTTTAAGATGACTCAGAGGTCCAACAAAAACAAACTTTGGACCAAAGATAAAATTACATTCATTGAGTATTAAAACAATGGGAAACTTTCAGTTTTCATCACATTTCCCTCTTTTACAGATACAAACCAGAGAATCATAACTTATAAAAGCTAAATAGATAAGCATTTGGCTAAAGTGCTGCATTTCAATTAAATCTCGGAGCTGTATGGTTTCAAACTATTATTATTTACAGGGCAGCCGCATTCTGAAATCTCACAATCAAGAATACAGCTTCAGTGGGGACTTTGACATTTACATCTTTTCTAAACTGGACATTTTGGTGTTTTTATATCCCAAATCACTCTAGTTTTAATAACTATGAGATTGGTCAATAGGAAAAGAATTAGCACTGTATAATTCTGCTATTCTGTTTAACCAGTTTTATAGAAAGAGTGCCTGTTAGTCAACACTTCCATCAGGACTCTTATTTATTTTTCTTTAGTTTGTTTTTGAGACAGGGATTACTTGTATAGCTCTGGATTACCCAGAATTTGGTCTGTACACCAGGCTGGCCTTCAACTCAGGGATCCTCCTGTCTCTGCCTCTCAAGTGCTAGGACTAAAGGTGTGTGCCACCACACCTGGTTCCAGATTCTTTATTTCCATAGAGGACTATGTAATAAAATTTAGTTATTGGTACTTGCTTTAATCTACATTTTGTGTGTATATTTGTAAATATGTGTGTGTGTATGTGTGTGTTTATATGTGGGTGCATACATGTGTGCCTGCATGTTCACACATATGTGCCTACATGGGGGAGTGTAAAGATGAGAGGTTGAAATTGAGGATCTCCGCCCATCTTTTTCCATTTTAATCCAGACCTCCCCATGTCAGCTAGTTTTGAAACTACCTTGCCCTTGGGATACCCTGATTCTGCCTCAGGCACACTGAGATTGTGGAGAATGCTGCCAGAAACACTGTCATTTATGTGGGTTCTGGGGACTGAACATTATTCCTCTCACTTGCATAGCAACTGCTTTGCTTGCCATCTTCTCAGCCATACTTTTGTTTCTTGCAGGTTTCTGCTGTGTTTTTATGTTTGTGCATGTGCATATTGATACAGAGATGTATACTTAATTGGATCTTATCTAAACACAAAATATTGATTTTTGTACACTGAGAGCTTTTTTTGCAATAGGTTACAAAGGATTTAAACGGTGATTATTTCTACTTTCCATCATGGCAACTGAGGCAAAAAAAAACAAAAACAAAAACAAAAACAAAACAAAACAAAACAAAAAACAAAAAAACCCACAAAAAACAACAAAAAAAAACCCTCAGCCTCTGAAACTCTGAAATGGACTTTGCAATTTCTTTTTATTTAAAAGGTTACTTACTTCCACCTTTAAGCTTGCTGAGCAATTTAACTCAATAATATTGCTTGATTCAGAGCCCCATAGATTAATTTTGCATGATGTAAGGATCACTTTCCTTTGATCTAAATGCTGTCATAGTCAAGTATTATGGGACAAGGTTAATCAGATCACACCATTGGATTTTTTTATATCATCCTCATTATTTCATATGTCTTTATATTGTCTCCTCTTACTATTCCTCTTTCAGAGTCTCTTAAATCATATACTACATGCAGAAAGTACTTGAAAAATTCATCAAGACACTAAAAAGCTCCAAGTTTAGGAACTATCATAAACACTGCTAATAACAACTTCTCTGTGTTTTAAGAAATCTACTTTAAATATGAAACATGCACAACAAAAGCTTTCAATGAGATCCCCTTTTCTATGAGACAGGGTGCATAGAATGCACTCCCATTTGGAAATCAATGTCATTGGTGTTCAATGAAGGACAACCCTTATAGAAAGATGGCGCTAAAGGAGATGCCATAAAAATTACCAGTGGAGTAAAAAGAAAAATGAGAAGGAAGCTATTCTTTCAGAAGATGTGATAGAAAAGACATAAAGAAAAGGAAACAGGATTGGCAGGAAGATCATGAAAGAAACAGAAGATGCACATGCTTGCTCTGGCATTCGCTTATAAGCAGCATATTTTGAGTATGATTTTATTATCACTTTTGTCAAGTTGTTTGTCCAGGTCTATGGATCAGATCCATAAATCTTATCTCCTTTCTTTCTTTTTCTCAAAAATTACCTTTGTCAAAAATTCCTCCTCTCCTCTTATTCTTTCTTTTCTTTTCTATTCTTATCCTTTATCTCCCTTTGCATCTGTTCTTGTATTTCTCTCCACTCCACCTTTAATATTTGTTGAACACTTCTCTGTCCCTGTAGCATTCCAATCTTTGATAGCACTTGACTTCGAAGATTTACTTTGTCTCTTTAGTTAGTATAAAATTACAACAACACTATGATGTATAAACAAAAACTACATAAAGGGAAAAGAAGATATTGAAACATGACATCTCTAACATTGGTTCACATGGCTCCGAATGGTCATTTCTAATTGCCTCAAACTGTACCCTGAATAACATTACTTGGAACAGATACCACATTTAAACATGTGTAGTTTCCAAATTCATTTTGGTGAAAGAAGATTTTTTTCGCATATATTATCCTGGCATTTCTGTAATTTTTGTTTTCAGAAATTTGTAGTTAATGAATATGTGAGCATATCCAGGATTTTGTACTTGGTTGTCCTAGTTAATTCTGACTCTGAGATGATTCATATATTTGCTGTATAGTTTTAGACTTTAATTCCCAATTTGTTGTAAAGAACATTTTTGTTACAAAACTAGTGATTAGTGTGTATTTTGACAACAAAGTTATTGTCTTACATATCTTTAAAGGATTCTCAACATCAGAAATTTAAATGAACACTATTATCTACACCCCCACACCCCCACACAGAAATACACACTCTATTAATATTCCACAACTAATCTAAATAATGTTCTTTTCTAAGTTTACTGAAGTTATGATTGTCATACTAAAACTGTATAGATATTTAAATTTTGCATTGTAATGATTTGATATGTGCATATTATATTGTGATGATCACAACAAGCTAGTTTATATACCTATCATTTCATATTATTACTTTCAACACTGTTCAAATAAGAACAATTAAGATATGCTAGCTAATTTCAAGCAAAGATCATTTTTGTTAATTACAGTCACTCGTTGAATACTACTCATTGAACAGTATCATATTGATTCTGCCATTTAACAAATATCCATTTGTATCCTTGGCACATTTTTATATTGTTTTTCTCGACTTTTCTATTAAGTTATATGAATTCTTTATATGTTGAAAATAAGAACCCCTTAGTGATTTGTCAATATTTCTCATGTTGTAGCTTAATTTTCACTTTGCTGTATTTCTTTTCTTTTGCTGTGAAAACTCTTTCAGTTTGAGGTGGTCCTTGTTTATTTTTCTTTTTGTTACTTATGCTTTAGTGTCTTATCTGAAAACTCGCTGCTAAGATTAGTGTTAAGGAGCCTTTACCCTGTGTTTTCTTGTAGGAATTCTAAAGTTTCCAGTGTTAGTGTTTACCCTTCAGTCTGCTTCAGACGACTTATGTGTATAGTTTCAGTAGATGACTTCAACATTCTACTCTTAGCAGAAGATGGGTCATCCAGAGAGAAAATTAATTAGTACATTGTGGATGGGAACTATACTTTAAATCAAATAGGTCTGAGAGACATCTGCAAAAAGCTACAAACAGCAGAATATGCATTCTTTTCATGTGTTTACCTAGCGACTCTATGTGCTGCTTGGTAGATCATATATTAGGCAGCAAGAAAAACCTAAATAATTTTAAGATTTAAATCACAATGGCTTGACTTTCTGACCACAACAGTATGAATTGTAGATTAATAATAATGTACACATAGTATGTGAAAATGAGATAACATACTACAGAATGACCAATAAGATGAAGATATAAAGGGGAAAGAAAAACATAAATTTGTACAAATGAAAATGGAAAACAAAGATTACAAAGCTTGCAAGGCAAGATACATCTAGGTTTCTCTACATATTTCCAGTGCTCATTTACTAGAAACTAGTAGAAATGGGCTTTGGAAATTTCTGCTCTGTTTTTGTGGTTCTGGGAACTGAACTCAGGGCCTCTTGCATGGTAGGTAAGCACTCACCAATCATGCTATAACCTCACATATGATTCATATTTTAAAAAGTTTTTAAAAAGTGGATGCATATACTGCTCTGTATATTTTTACATAAGATTCTTTACTGTATTTGATTTTGTATAAATAATTCTAGGCACATGAGTGAATAGATGAATAACTAATTTTAAAACCATTAGGCATCTTCCCCACAGTTCATGCTGAGCACACTGTAGCTCCATTTCTTAACTGAACCGTAAAGTGTTTTTGACATAAGCATAGACTATTCTTTAATTTAGAATAGCAAAACACTGCCAAGGGAAAGTATTGAAAAGAACTTTGGCTGTTGGTTGAATAACGGGTTGCAGAAGGGTAGGAAGGAGGTAAGAGGTCATCACAATCATTGTGAGACAAAGCAGTTTCAGAGGTGATGATTGGTTGGAGAGGAATGGACAACCTCTAAACACATTTTACTGGAATTGTTTCTTGAAAGGAATGAGAGGAGTGGAGAGAGAGAGAGAGCAAGAGGGAGAGAGAAAAGGAGGGATGGAGGAAGAGAGAGAGGTGCTTAGAGAAGTGCTTAAAAGTCATTTGCAAAAATCAGATATATATTTTTCATCAACATCATATTTCCAGTTGAATTACCAGTTTTCTAAGACAATTGAACGCTTATCTTTATTTAGATGTGAATCTTCTAAATTGGATAAAGTTGAGAATTTATACATATGGTTTACTACAAAGAAAGTTCATGGCTTTCATTGTATGCTTAGCTCAAAGATGTCTTTGGACAGATTAAAAGCTTCCATTATTCCATTATCCCATTATTTAACAACCACTCCAAAATTCAGTGGGCTAAACTTCCATTGGTATTTCTCAGGAACATACTAGCAGTCAGCCACATGACTTTTGTTGATTCCCCCTAGACTTGGCTGCATGCTTCTCCATGTCTAAAGTTTAGCTTATATTAGTTTCTTGCACTGCACATCTTCCTGGGTCCAGGGTTCATGTCCAATGTGTTCTTTTTTTTTTTTTTTTTTCAAGATGATGGCAGAACACACATGTAAAAGCTTAGGTCACCAAGTACATTTCATGTTTCTGACCAGAGGCAATTGCTGGCATTCCATTGCCCCAAAGTGAAGAGTCACCAAGACAAAAGACAAGGAAACTGCACCTTTAAGTTGGAAGTGTATAAAATTGCATGTTTAAGGCAAATGAGGTCTTGTTTGCATATTCTTTTTGTTGTTGTCACTGAGTCAAGGTCTTATGTATTAAAGCTTTATCCCTGGCTTGATATATAGCGGATATGACCTTGGGCTTCTGATCCTCCTGCTCTACTTTCCAAATGCTGAGATTACAAGTGTGCTCCATCACACTTAGTTTATACCTTTGTGCAGATTGAAGTCAAGGCTTTGTACATGCAGGTGAGCACTCTAAGGACTGAGCAGTACACCTACCCCTTATTTGCATATTTATGATTTTTAATTTCCCTTCTTTGATTTGTGATACCAAAAGTGTGGAATTGGGACCTTATGGATCTTAAATTCAGTCATTCGTCCTACCCTTGCTGCACTCCCTTCCTGGAATCTCCCTCCTGATCTTTGGATGAGGTCTGAAGGGTGCTAGTGTGAAACCCCTTAATTTGTCTTCCTAAATAAACTTGACAATATCTAAGATCAGGGCTTATGAAGATGAAATGGGTTTTCCTTCACTGAGTTTGTTCTCCATTGATAGTTAGAGTGAAGTCTTAAGAGAAATTAAAGAAATTCAATACATATGTAATCTGTAAAGACATGGCTATTATTTGCAATGTGCTTTCAGATTCTCAGTAGCTAGAGAGATCCTGGAATTGTCACTAAAAGGTAAACTCTTGCTGGAAAAAAGGGCATGAATATAAAAAGGAGACTACTAGGGAAGAAGGAAGGAGTCAGACAGAAGGACGGGGTGGGATGGGATGTGCAAGGACAATAGATATGATTGAAGTCCATCTTACTATATCTCAGACTGTCAGAATAAAAACTTTCTCTGTAAAAATTAATACATCAGAATTAAAAGAAACACACAGATAGAAATCCATTCAGATTATGTTATCTTTCCAATTTAAGCACTTCTCAACCATAATATATCATGCTTTAATCCTTTCAAATCAAAATTCAGTGAGATGATCTACATGCAAAATCAGCACATTCAGGCTCGTGTGTACTCCTGCCATGAGGACTAAAGCTTTTCTTTGGAGCTAAAGATTCCTCATAATCACATCCAGGGACACATCAATCGAAACTCTGGATGGGAATATCTCTAAGGTTGAGATGTATTTTCTTTCATTGTCTGCATCTTTTCTTGAAGAATAAACTATATATTTTTCAAAACACCTGTCTTTCTTTAAGACATATGTGATTCAATATATATATGTATATATACATATACATATATATATTTAATCATATATACACATATATGTACATATTACATATATACATATATGTATAAATACATATATACATATACTCACATGCACGTGTGTGTACGCGCGTGTGTGTTTGTGTGCATGCATGCATGTGTGTGTGTGTGTGTGTGTGTGTGTAATTGAAATCTTTCTTCCCTCTAGCCTCTCCCAGATACTCTCCCTTGATAATCTGGTTTTCTTTGATTATTGTTCCATATAAATGTATATGTAAACACAGTATGTAAAAACAAACTGTTGAATCTATGCTTGTTGTTTGTGTGTGTTTGTTTTCAGGCAGAACAACCTCCATTAGATAACCAGTGAGAGACCTCCATGGGAGGTGAGGTCTCTCATTGGTTATCCAATACAGACAGTTCTTCTCTCAACAGTCAGTAGTTGCCTGCAGTTCTTCATCTAGTCATGGAACCCTGTGAAATCACCAGTTTTCAGGTTAGCATTTCCATTGTTCTGGTCCTTATGCAACCATTTCTAGAATGCACTGTTTTATGACAGACTTCCTGCTATTTTGACTCATAATCTTTCTGCCCCTTTCTCCTCTGATGCTTCCTGAGCCGTAGATACAGGAGCTGTGATGTAGATGTATCATTTCAGACTGGAATCTCCATGATTTTCAAATCTCTGCATTGTGTCCAGATATGGTTTTCCATGTGGTCTCCACTTGCTGTAAGGAGCAGCTTCTCTGATGAGGTAAGTGTGGTGGTAGCCACACTTAGCTGTGTGTATAAGGACAAGATTTAGAATGTGGAAATTAATTATGCTGATCTAGCAAAGTGATAATAGTAAATTCTTTCCTAAGATCCATGGTTTCTCTTGCCCTGGGAAGGTGGCTAGGTTTCCAGAACTAAACATGATTTGCCTTTTGTTTAATGATCCTTTTGTCCAATTAAACAGTGGTTGGTTACCACCACCATGTGAATGCCACTTATTTTGCCTTTAGGGATACTTTGGCATGCTGGTCATTGTTGTGAATTGCAAGTGTTACAGTTGAGCAGAACTGTTTAATTGCTTTGTTCTCTTGGCAGCTTGCGTTTATGAACCACAGAAGGTAGAACATAGGAAGGGGGCTTCAGATCAAATCCAACTTGAATCATGCTACTCCTGTGTCCGAAGTATGCAGTCATCTCCAGCAGTAGGGATCTACCCTCAACTCCTGGAAGGTAACCAACTCCTGGTATGTAGTTAGTCTATATTTTTGGGGAGTCACTTGGAATACTCTGACCAACCCTTCAATAGGAAGTTTCTTGTGTCTTTTTTGTGTCTGATTTTTTTTTTAATCTCTGGCTCTTATGGCGATCATTGTCAGTGGTTTATGTATGTGTGTGTATGTGTATGTGTGTGTGTGTGTGTGTGTGTGTGTGTGTGTACACGTACATTATGTATAAATTTTAGTACATATAAAATAATATTAGTTTTGAGGATTTGTCAAACAACGTTGGTATTTTTCCCTCTCTATTCCTTCTCCAAATGCATTGATTTTGCTTCCTCCATCCCAGTTGGAGTCCACACCCTGTTTTTTATTTCCCAATTTACATCACCTGTATTCTGTTATCCTCCTAGAATTTACTCCTATAACTTTGGTAGACACTTGAAAATCACAACAATGACCCTTCTCTGGTCCTTTTGTACCTTCTTGGTTTTTATGGTTACTCCATGTTATATATTTACATCTGAGGATTTGGAGTTAGGAGCTATAGATGAGAAAGAGGATGCAGTCTTTCTTGGACTTGGTTTTCTCACTCAATAAAATGTTTTCTAGTTCCATCAATTTATGAGCAAATTTCATTATTTCATTGTTCTTTGGAGTTAAATCATTCCAGTGTGAGTATGAACCATTTTTCATTATTCACTCATCTGTTGAAGGACATTTAGGAAATGTGCAATTTTTAGTCTTGTCTTCATACCAGAGCAAAGATCAAAGGAATCTGTAAAGAATTGTTTGAGAAATGTTTACACAGTTTTTAAAAAGAGACATAAATAGTAAAGATCTTCATATAACTACATGTATCCTTTCTTTGTAGACATGCTAGAAAATCTTGCAAAAACTGCTAGAAGGTTGTAGTATCTTCTAGTAGACCCCAGAACTGTTTGTGGTTTGAAGGTGTATATAGCAGTATTTCAGAGGCTCGCCTGATACTCTCATGCTGGTCAATAATTGTTCCTAGATGTCGAACATGTGTTTTTAATTTGGTAGCAGGGGATTCACCTGCATGACCTCTTTGCATCTCCTTTAATTTAGAAGAACGATCCTGACTTAATTAAATAGCATTCTTTGTTGTTGTTCTTTCAAAGCTATCTGTTCTTAAGTGGAAAGAGTGTAAGCATATTTCTCCTCAGTGATTCTTTCTTTACAGATCATGTAATTGAAGGAGAACATTCCTACCAGGTGTCTCTTCTGCATAGGAATAAGAAGAGAAATGGATTTTTTTAAAAGACATCCAAATATAGGAGATAAATGAGTGATTAAGGTTTGTATTTGAATCCTGATTTCCTGCTTCACTTACTCTGTGACTTAGTGTAAACTTATTTCCTTTAAACATTTAGTTTTTATTCATGCAGATCAGGACAAACCATATATATGTATATATTCCATAGCTAAATTTCTGCCACAAAGTATGAATTTAAAAACAGCGCTTTCTAATAAATGTCTGTATCTACTAGTCTTGCTTGCCTCTTCAGACATAAGAGGCTATAAAAATGAGTGCACATTGGTGTGACTTGGAGTGTACTCTGCAGGGACGCTCCTTCCTCCTCTGGGTGACACCAGAAGCAGTAAATGACATTCTACTGAAGTGACACTCTCAAAGTCATTTGTCAATAACTGCTTGCTCCCAAGCTCTAACCAAAGTCTGAAAGTGTGGTTTGGGTCAAGTGGGTTATTCTTCAGAGAGTCCCTGGAAGGGCTGATTTTGAAGCAACTTTTGAATAGGCAGAAAGGAGCAAGACAATTCACCACTTACCTTTTATTTTCCTACTTATTTGCTTATTTAGTTACTTAGCCTTTATTTACCTTTGGCTCTATCTGGATGCACATATCGTATACGTACATGCCTGTTGTCTTAGTGTTCTATGTCTGCGAAGAGATACTGTGCCTACAGAAATTCTTATTCATTTTATTTTATTTTATTTTATTTCATTTACATTCTAGCTGTTGCTCACCTTCCAGGCCCCCCCTCCTCTCTCACAGTTCCTCATCCCATTTCTCTTCACCCTTCTCTCTAGGAGGTTGCTCCCTCCATGCCCCTCCAAGGCTTCTCCCTTCCCTGGGGTCTCAAGTCTCTCAAGCATTAAGCCCATTTCCACTGAGACTCAACCAGGCAGTCCTTTGTTATGTGTTGGGCTGGGGGCGGGGATTCAGGCCAGCCAGTGTATGCTGTTTGGTTGGTAGCTCAGTCTCTGGGAGCTCCCAGGGGTACATGGTTAGTTGAAATTGTTGGTCTTCCTATGGGATTGCCCTCCCTTCAGCTTCTTCAGTCCATTCCCTAATTCAACCACAGGGGTCCAGAAACTCTTATAAAGGTAAACATTTCACTGGGGCTTGATTTTCAGAGGTTTAAGTTCATTATCATTATCACAGTGGGGAGCATGGTAGATGCAGTATGAGAGAGACACTGGGCCTGGCTTAGGTTTCTGGAACCTCTAAGGCCAACCCCAGTGACAGACTTCCTCCAATAAGGCCACAACTCCTAATCTTGAAAAGCAGTGCTTGCTATATTCAAATATAGGAGCCTCTGGGGAGCCATTCTTACTCAAACCTCAACATGTGCCATCTCTCCAAATGCTTCCTCAAGATTATCAGAAAACATGATCATGACTAGGGCACTCTGTTTCAGAATTAGTCTCAGATATAACTCAGTGGTGAGATCAATAGATAGGAAATAAGCAGAACTGTGTTGTCAAAACTTGCTGAACAAAGTAGAGTTGCCATTTAAGAGTGGACAGAAGTCTATGGTTGGGAATTGTAAGAAAGAACTGAAAGGACCATCTAGAAAGAAAATGTAAAACTATTATTAAAAAAAACAAAAAACAAGTGACAATGGGTATATTAACTACACTTAAGGGTAGACCCCATGCCCAGGAAGTAATAGATGGCCCAGAAAAAATTAATTCAATGGTTATTTTTATAGACTCTTTTTGTCTCATATTATTTTGTTCAAACATTTTTTTTTCTCTCACTGAATTTCTGCCTGTATATTATGGTTTCTGACTTTTGTGTTTTTATGTTTGTTTATTTATTTGTTTTTGCATGTTTTTCTTGTGTTTATAAAATCCTGGTCTTATTTTTGTTTGCTTGCATGTTATATCAAGAAAGAGAAGGAAAGGGGGTGGAGTTAAGTGGGCAGAAAGATGATAAGGATGTAGGAAGAGTTAGAGGAGGGTAAACCATGGTCAAAATATATTCTAGTAAAATTTTAATTAATATATACATAATAAAAATGATATTTTATAACAATGTATTTATTTATTTATTTATTATTACTTTTTTTTTTTTTTACAGTCCAGTCACTACCACCTTCCAGGTCTGCCCTCCCACAGTTCCTCATCCCATTCCTCTTCCCACCTCTCTCCAAGACAATGTCCCCCTCCCCTGCCAGGACTCCCCACTTCCTGTGGCCTCAGGTTTCTCTAGGTTAGGTACTTCTTCTCTCACTGAGGACAGACCAGGTAGTCCTCTGCTGTACATGTGTCCGGGTCTCAGACCAGCTAGTATATGCTGCCGGGTTGGTGGCTCAGTGTCTGAGAGATCTCAGGGGTCTAGGTTAGTTGAGACTTCTGGTCTTCCTATGGGGCCACCTTCCTCCTCAGCTTCTTCTAGCTTTTCCCTAATTCAACCACAGGGGTCCTTGACTTCAGTTCATAGGCTGAGTGTAAGAATCTGCAACCATCTCAGTCAGCTGTTTGTTGGGCCTCTCAGAGGACAGCCTTAGGCTCTTGTCTCTAAGCACACCATAGCATCCATCAGTAGTGTCAGGCCTGGGAACCTCCCTTTGAGATAGATCCCAAGTTGTATCATCCACTGGACCTCCTTTCATTCAGTGTCTTCTTCATTTCTGTCCCTGCAATTCATTTAGACAGGAACAATTCTGGGTCAGAATTTTTGACTATGGAATGGCAACCCCATCCCTCCACTTGATGCCCTGTCTTTGTACTGGCAATACATTTATATTTTATTTAAAAATAACTAAGGAATTTAAAAATTAGTAAGATCTTTAATTTCACCAGGGTCTCACTTAGAGATGGGGTGTGATTCAGTATTTGAAGATGAAGAGAGCTTTCTTAAAATGAAATAAAGATACTAAACAGCTAAACAATAAAATATTCTAAAAGCAACAACAGATAAGGAAGCCAGACAAACTGTCACCAGACAAGAATATGGACAATTAAAAAGATTCGTATTCCAAATGAGTAAGAAAGAGAGAATGAAGCAGAAAACAAAGTGACTAACAGTTTCAAACTAGCACAACACAGATTCAGCAAAATCCACATGATAGAATTTCAGAGAAATTAAAAGATTTTTCTTGAAAAAAGAAAATAAAAATATTCTTATTTTATAAAGAAGCAGATCAGAATCGCAGCTAACTTTTTGTCAGAATATAGGAAGGCAAAAGAGATAGGTGTGGGCTTTTAAATGACAAAAGAGAAAAATCCCTAAATCTAAAATTCTGTATTAGATGAAATTAATCTTAAAAATTGATAAAAAATTAGCAAGGATATTTTTATAAGATCTCAACTAGGAAACAAAAGTAAAAATAGAGAAATGTGATTACCTCAGGAGTACAGAGATGCAGCCTTGAAACTGGGGAACTATTTGCAAACCTTATGTCTGACACATGGTTGATATTTATAGGAACTTCAGAGACTTAATTAAAAAAAACAATTGAATATAGAGAATCGATCTCAGCAGATAGATTTGAATAATGTCTCAAAATGATATTAAATGGGCAATAGGAATATAAAAATGTTTAAAATAACTAACTACCAGGTAAATACAAATCAAAAGCACAATGAGGAAATAATTCACCCTTACAAAGTGTTTAGTATAAGAAATACTGAAGAGAAATAGTTCAAGAACTAGGAGAGAGAAAACCACTGCTGGTAGAAATGAATTTGTTCCAGTCATTATTAAAACGATGTGTAGGTTCCTCAAAGATTTAAAAAATATGATTCAGAACTCTCACTACCAGGTATATAATGTCCCTAGGAAATGAAATAAGCTTCTCTAGGAGATATCTGGACTTTCAGGTTTGTTATACTCTTCACAATAGCCAAGAAGGAGAACTCGTCTAAGTGTTTGTAAATCAACGAATGGATAAAATGTGGTGTTCATTGAATGAATTATAATTGAGCCATGCACTGGATGAGATCATGCGGCAGTTGAGAGGAATGAAGGATCCCTGAAGAAAATCAGCCAGGCATGCAAAAGCAGGTGGTGCCTCATCTCACTCAAGAGTGCCACCCCAACCAGTTGGCATTGTAGAATTTGAGAAAATAATGGTGACTATAGGGATTAGAGAAGAATAAAGGGGGAAATAATTTGGGAGGGTTTGATCAATGGGTATTAAGTTACAGTTAGATAGGAGTACAACTGTGGTGTGCTGATTCATAGGATGATGATAGTGAGAATGAAGAATGTACTGTACCTTGTGAAAGGATGGAACAAAAGATTATACAAGTTTTCATCATAAATAAACAATCAATGTATGGGGAGATAAACATGTTGACTTGATTTGAACATTTTATGTATATGTGTGTGTGTGTCAAACATATGGTATCCATTAATATGCATAAAGTATATGTTTTTAGTTTATAAAGTTAAGAAGAAATAAGCTTTCTTAGATCAATGGAGAGCATAGGGTAAGACCTAGGTCCTCCAGCACATATGTAACAAATTTGTAGTTTGGCCTTCATGTAGGTCCCCAAACAACTGGAGTTGGGGTTTACTTTGACTCTGTTTTCTGTCTGTAGATCCTGCTCCCCTAACTGGGATGTCTTATGTGCCTCATTGGTGAGGATGTACCTAGTCCTGCAATAACTTGAAGTGTCAGATTGATACCCAGAGAGTACCTCCTCTTCACAGAGTGAAGTATAGGGAGGGATGGGGGCGTGCTCATTGGAGGAGAGTTTGGAAGAAGAGGAGTGGTGCAATTAGGATATAAAGTAAATAAATCCATTTATTAATGGAAAAGGGATAATAAAAATAAATATTTTAAAAATTAAAAAGATAAAGGTTGTCTAAAGAAAACACTAATATTGTAGTTAGCAGTTATAATATAGGTTTAAGTGAAATGTCATAAAGAAAATCAATGGGAGAAATAAGACCTATTTTATAAGATGCTAACCTCATTTTGTTTTCTGTTGCTGTGATCTGACACTGATCAAAAGTAAAGGAAAGATTTACTCCACTCAGAATCCATCCATGGGAAGCCAAGATCAGAACTTGGAAATAGGAACTCAAGCAGAGATCCTGGAGGAATGCTGCTTACTAGCTTGCTTCCTCTGGCTTGTTCAGTTGCCTGTCTTGTACAGTCCACGTGAACTTGTCTAGGGACTGGCTGGGTCCTCTTATACTAATTAGAAATCAATAAAATGGCTAACAGACATGCTTATAGGCCAATCTGATGGAGGAAAGTCCTCCATTAAGATTCCTTCTTTCCTGTTGTCCTAAGTTGACAACCAGAACCGGTCCTCACAGATATCTTCCTTACATAAGAAAAGTTGCATCAAAGTGGTCTTTAATTGCCTAAGAAATGTATTTTGAGAAGCTGTAGAGATCTCAGTGGGTAAATCACCTACTTTGAAACTGTAAGTGAGACTTGAGAACCAGAGTTTGTCTTTCTAGTGCCCATATAAACACTGGTAGATGTGGCAGCCCATCCGCCATCACAGTGCTTTGGATGACCATTAACTAAGAGCTGTTGTCTTTACAGAAGCTTTATTATTTAATGGGTGCAAAACTATTTTATATATAGCTTACCGAATTCTACCTTTAACTATTAGTTTATTTTACATTAGGTGGATCATGTTGGCTTTGTATTTGCGTTTCTACAGCATTGTATACTCTACTGTCAATTTGTTTGCTACCTAGAACAAGCTGGCTCACTAGTCTAGCTAGATTAACTTTCTCTGAGTGGAGTGGAAGACCCTTTCTCCTTAAATAGACCTGACATCATACCCTAGCCTCCACAATCACCCCCCCACACACACACACACATACACATTGGAAACCTACAGATATTTCTAAAAATTTTAAGTAATATAATTCATATGTTGAGCAAGGAGATAAAATAGAACTACACAGCATGCTGCTGTACAACCTGAGAAGGCAGAAAAAGAAGGCACGAGAAAAAGATATATTAAATAAAATAAATAGAAATCAGCTACAAACATGCTGAATATAAAACCAATTGGAGCAATTATCACCTCAATAGAGAGTGTTTTAAGTACTATATTCAAAGACTAGAGACTGTCAGAGAAGGCAAAATGACTGATGCCAAGGCTAGGGAAAGATATGAACAAGATGAGTTTGCAGCACATTTTAGTGACTGAGTGTAAAGAATTGTTCAAAGAAAGGAAAAAGTAAAATACACAGAGTAAAGGAAATATGTGAAGGGTCCCACTGAGGAGTTCCCAGTGTTCAAAGCTGGAACAATTTCAGCAACAAAATAAAGCAGCAATGTGCTATGTCCCAACATGTAAAGTAAAATCAATGGGTGGATTCTGACATGCACAAAGTCAGAGGGAGAATTCAGAGTAGCAACCACTTATCCTTTGACTCCACAGTATAGTCTCCATGTTGACTGCATTCTAAAAATAAGGTATGAGTCACCTTCTGGTAGACCAAGCTAAAGTCATTGTTTTAACATCAACAGTGACAAGTCATGTGGACAGTACTAACCCTTAAGCATGATACATTAACAATGTCCATTTTCCTTAGTGGACTTTTCCCACTCTAATCTCTAGAAAAACATTCTCCAAACTGACTGAGCAACAGTTCCCTCAGAACAAAGGGAAGTCTGAGACACTGTCACAACCAGGAGGAGGTTACAAAGAAACACAGACTGAATGAGATTCTGGGACAATAGAGAAATCTGACGAATGTGTACATTTTTGTGACTAGTGGAGATAATAAATGATTATGATAAAATTGTGTTGAACATCAAATATGGTGAACATTATGTGGTCTTATGTATTAAATACTTTTATATATTTCATTTTACAGCTTTCTATGTATGAATGTCTATATTTATATAAATACATA
>JADRCD010229691.1:4103-16204 GCA_019843815.1 Montemys delectorum | reverse complement strand
CTTCTTCTTCTTCTTCTTCTTCTTCTTCTTCCTCTCCTTCTTCTTTTCCTCCTTCTCCTCCATCTTCTTCCTTCTCCTCCTCCTCCTCCTTCTTTTCTTCTTCCTTCTCCTTCTCCTTCCCCTCCTCCTTCTTCCTGTCTGTCTTCTTCCCTTCCTCTCTATCTCTCTTTCTCCCTCCCTTCCTGCCTTTCTTTCTCCCCATCTTTCTTTCTGTCTTCCTTCTTCTTTTCTTCCTTCTAGTCTTTCTCAGGCTAGCCCAAAACTCATGGTGGTCTCCCACACTCTGGTGTCTCTGTTGTGTGCCACTACATCCAGCTTCCCTTGGACTTGTTACTGACTTGTGCTCCCAGTACTTCAGGGTACTGGTCTCTTTGGCTGCTGGTTGAATGAAATGGATGTACCTCTGATCCAGGACTTCTTCATTTGCTGGCTCCTCAAACACATCCCCTGTTCCTCTCTCTCCATAAGGTAATCATTCCAGTTTCACCTTGATTCTTTTATCCAAAGTGGATACTCTCTGTATCCCCCATACTCACTTTATAATTCACTCTGTTCTTTCTATCTATCTATCTATCTATCCATCCATCTATCTATTTATATTTTGATCACCTAAATTACAGGTTTTTTTTTAAAGAAAAAAACTTATCCATTTCCCTAAAGTAGAATGGAACATCTATAAGGGCAAAATTCTGTTTTGTCCAGTTCTAGGTTGCCAATATTTAGGACAGATGCTGGCACACAGTAGGCATTCAATTTATGTTTTGTTTTCTGAATATTATGAAAAAAATACATGATACCTCCTTAAATGTCACAATTCATTATCATTTGACTCAAGGAGAAGGAAGGGATGTGTGTGAGCAGGGGAGAAGGAGTTCATGGCTTGCAGACCTAGCCTCCAGGTTGGACTCAGTTCTTCCTGACCACCAGAGTGGGTTCCATCATCCCTTCTCAATCAAGCCTGTCTACCTGAACACACTTTTTTCTAGTACTGAGGCTATTTGATCATTCTGTCAAAAAACATTTAAAATTACAAAACAAGACTGTATTTCTTTAACTCTGACCTTACAAGACTCTCAGTTTTATAACTGTTTAGAGAAAATGTGGAAAGGTTGACTGTGTTTGCTGGCCCCGGTCATTTTATTACTCATCTCTATAAAGAGGTTTTAAAAGCACATATTAAAAAGTTTCCATCTCTTTCGTCTCTTAATTTTCTTCTCATCTTTCTTTCTTGGGATTCAAAGGGTCCAAAGCAAGACCCCATGAGTCTGGAGGAAACGAATTAGACCAGGTTGGGCCAGAGCTAGCCTCAGTCCTCAGGTCCAGACTTCAGAGTCACTGCCCTGTGCAGGAGCCAGCCCATGGGTGCTTGTCATCACCAAGCCCCCGGCTGCTGTTCTGCCTAGCTGTCTCATGTGGTCCTTTGCTCGTTTGTATTTTCCCAGATCTCTCTCATCACATCCAGCTAGAACTAGGCTAAGACAAAGGTCTTGAGTGTGAGAATATGCACTGCCCAGGAGATGCCTCTGGGTGTGGGCTGGAGAACTGGGATGGCAGGTAGCTTTCCAGAAAACCTGATATGCCAAGAATGACATCACCTATTTCCAGCACCAAGGCAAGGGCTGACCTTGAGGAATGTTTAAATGTGCTGTTAAACATGAAGGTCGTTTTGAGAGCTCCAGGCTGTTGCCCTCAGCTGCATCCCCAAATAAGGCAGTCTATAAACATTTACTTCACCTGTTGGGGACCTCAGGACTGCCAAGTTTTGTACTCACCTGAGTCCCCCCATGTATTGCATGTTTGTGGCATCTAAACTCTCCATTATCTTGTGTCTTGACCATTTAGCATTCGTTAGAGACAAATGCCTGTTAGAAATTTAGTAGAGATTTCTGGGCAATTTCGTTAGGCATGGGTTGACTTATTTGGTTTTCCTAAGTAGAGCTGGCAAACATGCTAAAATGCAAACTGCTTTATTATGACCCAGGCCTCACAGAATCTCTCTCTCTCTATCAGGACTACTTAAAAGATACGCACGTCACCTCTGTCCCTTTATAGGCATCTATTTAAGAGCCTTCCACCGATTTGTTCTTTATAATTTGTCCTATCGTGATTCAAGAGAAGCAACAGTAATGACATGCTTAGAATCAGAGCATTGTAGCATGTTTGAGGTCCAGAGGATGTTGGAGAATGCCAATCACTTACCCTCCAGAAGGGGAAAGTGGGGTGAAGAGGAGCGGTGACTCATCTAAGTTCCCACACTGATTTTCTGGTGGGGTTAAATATTTGAAGCTGTTTTTCCTGATCTCCTGTGAGTGTTTTTGTCATCAGAGAGCGTGAATGAAAATTACCACAAACCCGGGAGCAGCAGCAGCCACTAGAACAGAAAACATGACAAACTCATCAAAGTATACTATGTGGGCTAGAAAACCAAACACAAAGTATTCCCGAGGTTACCATTGCATGAGACAGAACGGTCTAGCGCATATGTGTTTCTTTAAAATGCTTTTGATCGTGCGTGTGAATGTGTGCATATGGTCCCAGTCCGTGTCACAGAGCCTGTGTGGCTGTCAGAGGATAGCTTTGTAGAGTTGGTCCTCTCTTTCCACATGGGTTCCTAGGCTAGATCTCAGGTAGAAACCACCACCTACCTACGAAAGGATGTTATTGTTGTTGTTGTTGTTGTTGTTGTATTTTGAGTGTTTATATTCCGTGTGTCTCTGTGCCCTGACAGAGACATTAGCTTACTGACTGACTCAGTAGTGGTGTTACCCATTGCAAGAGACAGGTTAAGAGCAGGGCAAGGTTCCCAAGGCTCCAAAAATGTCCAGACGTGTAGTCTTGACAGTAGGTTGTTGATTTTTCGCACCAGAAGAGGAGGGTCACTAGCTGGCAGAAAGCCAAGCCAAGGAAGTTAAAAAGAGAACAGTGGCTTTTTAAGACACACAACCTTCATTCATTCACAAATTAAGCATATATGTAGCAAAAAAAAAAAAAAGAAAAAAAAAAAAGAAAAATAAAAGTCCAAAAGAATAGCCAGATAGCCAGATGTCAAGGTGGGATCAGATAGAAGATTAAAACACACTGTGCTGAGTACAATTTAGCGTAACCTCAGGGAACCAGGTCTTGGAAAGATACCGAGGCCTGGAACATTACTAGAATTTTGGCAGCTGAGAAAAAGGCAGCCATGTGGGTGAGAGGACAGAGGGCGAGGACAGCAGGACAGAACATAGACTGCTCGGTGGCTGTTGCAACACCCAACACCCTCTTGATTTGCTTTCCTAGCTGGCAAGGAAGGAATCCAAGGTCCTACTCTGTGTTCACGACGGAGTGACTCAGGAAGGGCTTCCAACAGCCTTTCTGTGTGTAGGGCTAAGGAGGTTCCTGGAAGTGAGACTTTCAATACTCACACAAGGGCTGTCTTAGGCAAGCAGACCCAGACGACTGGACATGGTATCTTTATGTGGGGATCTGCCAGCTGAATCGAGGGCCTTTCTGCTTGGTTATGTTTTATTTTCCTGTTGGGTTACAGGCAAACATGCTAACAATTGGATATGGGAAAGAAGGAAGGGGAAACATAGTATTTGTAGACTGGAAAATAACATACTTGGTAACAGATGTGTTCATACTGTGGAAAAAGGCTTCAGACATTGAGGACCAGGAAAGGACCCAGGGAAAAACATACAGTAGGCTACCGAGTATAAAAACCAGTGAGAGATGGCATCTATCTATCTATCTATTCTATCATTTGCTTGTCTATCTATCTATCATTTATCTATCTATCATTTATCTATCTATCTATATCTATCTATCTATCTATCTATCTATCTATCTATCTATCTCTATCATCTATCATTTGTCTTCTATCATCTATCTTCTATCTATCATGTCTATCATCTATCATGTCTATTTATCTACCTATCATCTATCTATCATCTATTGTATATAATCTATCTTCTATTTATGGATCTATCATGTATCTATCATATCATATATATCATCATTGTACATCTTCTATCAATCTGTCATCTATCTATCCATCCATCTATATCTATGTGTCTATTTGTATATCTATGATTTATCTGTCTATCACCTTCATGATTGAGTATAGCTATGATTATAGAAGGTGTCAATCTAGAGCAATAATGTTGGAAATTTATGGAAGAAATAGAACAGGAAACAACTTTAATCGAATTTCTATAAAAAGGTGTCAGCAGTTCATTAATTCTGATAGAGATGATCATGTGATTGAATTCATTAAAATTAAATTTCCTACCATTTAAAGATATTCATTAGTCACAGTGATAATCGCTGAAATGGAATTAGGTTATTTCCTCTAAAAATTGTGTTATATTAACCTATTCAAACCTTACTGCTTGCTGCATGATTTAAAAATTAATCTTCTTTCTAGGGGATGATTGCACAAACCCGATATCTCAGCATTGGGGGTGGAGTTCACAGGATCAAAAGTTCGACGTTAGCTTCAGCTACATATTAAGTTTGAAGTAAGCCTGGGCTATGTGAAATTCTGTCCTAAAAGAAAACAATCAGTCTTCCAGGATGTAGTGGCAGATGCCTATCAACCTAGCACTCAGAGGCTCGAGAACCATGAGTTTCAGCCTTGACTGCATTATACGATGAGGTTCTGCCCATAAAGAAATGAAATGAAATGAAATGAAAAAGGCAAGGTTCATTTTGAGAGCAAAGGCTGTTTGTAGACACAGCGCTTCAGGTGACTGTGTTAGCAAGACAAACCTTACCTATCTCTTTCTCTGACTTCAAATCAATTAGAATAGCATTGTGCAATACAAATATGTCAGCCACATGTCATTTAGGATGTCTTGGTGACTACATTTTATAAAAGTAAAAATAAGAGAGAGAAACTAATAACGTTGATCTTAATAATATTTTACTTGAAAAGATACAGTTAAAGCATCACAATATTAACTTGTAGTCGCCATAAAATGATTGAGACGTATCACTTTTTTTTTTTTTTTGCTTTGTGCTATCAGTAATCCCATGCTTCCCAAGTCAAATGCAAAGTGTTTATTAGAGATGTTTGACTTCAGTGGAGATTTTTTTTTCGAGACAGGGTTTCTCTGTGTAGCCCTGGTTGTCCTGGTCCTGGAACAGACCAGGCTGGCCTCGAACTCAGAAATCCGCCTGCCTCTGTCTCCCAAGTGCTGGGATTAAAGGCGTGTGCCACCACCGCCCGGGTTCCAATGGAGATTTTTAAAGTTAGGAAGTTTGAAAAAGTAAATTAATGTATCGGAATTATTAGAAGCATATTTTAGTTTTTAAGTATTGTCTTGCATGACAGCTTGAAATCTCAAATGTATTGTGATAGCAGAATATAAAGAGTTATATATAGAAACTTATAGTGGCTTATTCAAGGGTTGACACAGAAGAAAACTAGGTCCCCAAGTATTATAAGCCTTGTAATTAGTGTTTAATGGGAAGAACACAGCAAGTGTCTCTTCATAAATATATACATATATGAATAAGTATGTATATATGTATAATATACATTACACGTACATATATACATATAATATACAACATATACACAGCACATATGCCTATATATCTGAATATGTATAGACATGTCAGATATATATCTGAATATACGTGTATCTGATCAAGTGTTATTTATATCTGAAATATTTTCCATGCCAATTAGCAGATACAAAATTGGATAAAATCTTACACATTCTGCTATATTGATAGGCAGTTTTGTACCTTGAGCAGCAATGTAAGAAAGACATAGCCATAGATCTCATGATGGTACTGCTCTGACTGACATACATACCATCGATAGCTGGCATCCTTTATGGAACAACAATTCCAAGCTAAATTTTTATCACAGGAAAACGGTCTTTGCTCAGAAAAGGTCAACATATTCTCTTGATCATGGTTTTGATTTACTTAAGAAATAAAAATTCTACGGCAGCTTTATCATTGGGTTGAAAAGTGGTCTAACTAACTAAACTGTTAGGCTTAAGAAAGACTAGACCAGTTGGTTTTAAGCGCTTGCTGGCCACAGGCGGTTGGTGTGTGCGGAATGGGACAGCAAGGACACAGGATACACTAGGTTTGAAGACAGTTTTAGTTCCTTCAGAGGCTCGCCACTTCCTCTCCCTGCCCTCCCCACCTCCCACCCTTTCCTCCAGACGTTAGTTTGGTCTCCTTCCTGTAGGTGGCAGTACTTTCTTCTTGACGACATGAGTAGATTCCTGCAGTTTTCATAGAAAGAATTATAATTCTCTAGAAAATTCTCTGGAAGCATAAGTCGGAATATTTTCAGTTCTCTTGTTGTTCTGCCCACTGCTTGAGGAAACAATCCGTTTGCCTCCTCCCTGGAGAGGCGCTCATGGCTCACTGGGTGTAGAGCGAGGTAGAAGAGAAGTCAGGGGTTTAACCTAAAACCCCTCTTAGCATTCCTGAGATCTCCTCAGGGCAACCGCTCCTGCAGCGATCAGAATGGATAAGAGGGCGCTTCTGTCTCCCACGCAGTGACAATATTATCCTATGTTTTTACTCTCCACGCAACTTGGTAACCGGGTTTTTCCAGCGTTTTTCCTGATAATTGCATTCCACATCGGACATTAAAGGGGACCTGATGCAATATTTTAAAAATTCTCTTCTTTACATTCAGAAATACCCTTCCCCTCTCTTTCACATCAAGTTGGTGATAAGATTAAGAGACCATTATGTAAGGAATGAAGCACCAAGGAGAGAGATGGAGAAATTCAGTTGGCTTTCCCTAGGGCTGGCCCTCATCCATGCTTACCACCCAGGCCTGTGTGGAACCCAGCAAACTGTGTGCCGATGTCTTGATTCCCATTGACTGACAGTTTAAAATTACAGGCTCTCTTTTCCGTAATTTTTACTCATTCTGCTCCCCCAGCACAGCCTCAATGCTCTATTTGAATTTTAATCATAATTTTTCTTAGTTTAGCTTCATGCCAACATTGTACTGTACCTGGCTTAATGAGTTTAAAGAGCTATGCTTTTGACTCAAGGAAGAAAATTCAATGTTTTCTTAATATATTCTTTAATCCTTTTAAACTTGAGCATATGAGATGGATTGTTAATGGCTTACAGGAGAGAGAAAAGATGGGAAAGGCAGAGCTGCCTATCCAAGCCTGCACAGGCCAAGAGCTCTATTAGGCCCGTTATCATATATTTGCTTATATTAACTTTTATGAACCACAGAGCATTTTCTAAAATGAAGAATCTGGACTAAGAGTGAAGCTGTCCTTGTCATCTTGTAAATGACAGATTCAGCAGAGACAAATCGACTGAAGTGCTTTTATGGCTCCTGCTTTCAGTAGTCATTCCTTACAAGGACTCATTGTATACCAAGTCCATATTTTCTGGAGAACAGAAAATATGGTGTCCCATTTCCATAATCTCTTGATCATCATTTGAAGTGGGCCATTCGTCCATCTGCTTTCTTACCCGTTCCTCTCCAAAATGTAGCAATCGCTCCAAATGTATAACGGCACTTTTGGTTTTCTTTTTATTCTTAATAATCATATTCACCTCCCCACATATACAGTGTTCAATTTTACAACTTTGTTCTCTCCATTCATCAGGGTAGGACAATTACAGAATAAATAACTCTATAAACCTCAGCTTAAGACCAAGTTTATTCTTCTGTCACAGAAATTCTAGTGCAGATAGTCCCCACCTGCTTCCCCAGTGATTTTCTAGGGGGTGACTCAGGGGACCACACCCTTCATCTGGACCTGTTTTATGTCTTGGACCATTTGGACCGTCATGAGAAGCTTGTGAACGTCCTCCCAGAATGGTGTTCCTAACTGAAGAAGCCTAGAATAGAAGAACCCAACTCAAATTTAATGTCAATTTCAAATTAGTGGTAAGTAAATATATTTCAAGGAAGGATCGTCAAGTATGCGTAATTTGAAAGACAAGCAAAGGAGAAATAGCTTTTGGACACATTATCGTAGTTATTGCATTTGCTCATTGATGAAAGCTATGCCAAATTCCAGTTAAAAGTTAGTAAACCCAAAGACAGATTTTTTTTTTCCTCATCCAAACTTCATGAGACTCCCTGAATTGTGCAGGCCCAGAAGTCTGGTTATTGACTATCCAGTGACTAGAATTTTCTTACAGAGGTTTCTACTGGATCCTGTGCAGGCAGTCAAACGATAAGCAAAGCCCTGCGGGACCATAGTAGACTTTTACGGCAGACCATTTACAATCAGAGTTCAGTATATCCTTGCCCCTAGACTTGAGAGGACCGGAAACTCTATTTCAACCACGTATCCAGAGAAGGCAACGCTTCTGAGACCATGGGGAAGAAGTTGTTTGAAGGAAAATGCATCTGCAGATGCTGACGTTAGCAAAGGCAAACAGACTGACATTAAGTATCATCAAAGATCTCAGGGACAGGAGGAGGAAGTCTGAGGGTCATCCTCCTCACCCAAGCCCGGGAGGGAGAGAGGAGCTGCGTATCCCTAGTCCTTTCCTAAAGCGCTCAGAACAAGCGCTTGCATTCTAAATTTTGAGAAAAAAAAAAACCTACAGCAAATCTTTCTGGTCACAAACGTTTCAGAAAAGAACCACTAGGATGTAACATTAAATAACAATGTGATAATCTTAGGAACATTTATCTGTATAAAGGAACAGCTAAGTATTTAGAGGTCTGTTTCTACCATTAGAACTATTAAGTTAGAGGTGAGTATAGTACTAAACACCAGTTATGCTGGAGTTCAGAAAACTGAGGCATGGGGATTACAAATTTTGGGTTTGGATTGGGATATATAGTGAGATACTATCTCAGAAAAAAAATATTGGCTTAGTATTAACCTTGATTCAGACCTTTAATATAGCTAGTCTTGACTCTGAATAACATACACTCTGCCAACACATACTAGCAAGATGGTAAAGGGGGGGGGCTAACGTCGAGTAGATATTTCTGGAACTTTTAAATTATAATTCGATATATATTGAGGAAAACAGTTGCTATTGTTTTCACATACATTTTAATTAATGGCCTAGGGTGTTAAATTTATTGGAACTGTCAACTTTCTTAGAATTCAAGCATTATAAACATGTAGAAAAAAAATGCTCCCAAACCAAAGGACACTGATAAATTATAGAAGGCTACAGCTGAAATCTAGCTAAGACTACCCACCCTCATTCTATCTGATAGAAACACAAGAATTTTAAGTGTAAAAAGGAGTGAGGGAAAATTAAACTCTTGCCAAATCCTAGCCCCTTCACAGCTATCTCTTGAAGACTTTTGATGTGGATTCTATCTGCTTCCTTTGAATGGAGTTTTTTTTTTTTTTATATATATATACTTTTCAATACAATGTATCATTTATTATGCTTTTAAAAATATTACATTTTTCATTTACTGATGTTATGTGTGCACATGCATGGCATGCCTCAGAAGGCAACGTGCGGCAGTTGGTTCTCTCCTTCCACCATGTGGCAATGTTGGGGTATTGAGCTTGGGTCATGAGGCCTGGCAGCAGGTGTCTTCACTCACCGAGCAGCCATATTGTCAACCGTGAGTTACGTTTCTCAACCTTTGATTATCTTCTCCATCCTACTAAGTGTATCTACTCAGCATTCGTTCAGTGCAATTACATCCAAGGTACATGTAATAGCTAAAATTTGTGCCGGAACTTATTCAATTAATTCGTTTTTAAGATAGAACTTGGCATTTTCTTTTATTTTTATTTTTAAATAACACATAGGTAAGGCCTTCACTTCCTCTGTAAAAACTCTGCACGCATTTTGCTTTTAGGAGATTCCTAGAGCGAAGATCCCTCTGTCTAAAACTATGCATACCGTCAGTACACAATGGGTAGTAGATAGACACTTGTATATGTATTATTACTGTATCTTATTCCTATGGTGCCCTCACCACGTAGTGGTGATCCACACATACCAGTTCCCGCCATTTTAAACACTGGCACTCCAGCTTTATGGATTAGATTTGGATTTTGCCGTGCCTCCATATGGAAGACAGCAAAGGGAGCTTATGTTTTGAAGTTACAGTTTCATGACGTCGTCTTGGTTCTCGGAGAACCAATGATCCTATTCAACTTACATAGCCTTTGTAAGTAGCAGCCCGGCTGAGGAACATTTGCAGAATAAGAAACTAGAATAAACGCACAATCTTTCACTCTGCCACCCGTGACTTTCACAGGAAGGATTCTTTGAGCACAAGTAAGCTTAAGGTTAAGCTTATCTGCAAATGGGAAATCCTTCCTCTTGGTAACTTAAAGACTGGTTCATATATTCAGTGTTCTCCCCAAAGCCTGTACCATCCCCTTTCTCAATAGCCTACTGTGTGTAAGAAAAAGATCAGTTAGAATACATTTTAGCATACACACAAAAAAGCTGAATTGTCTTGGACAATTAGAAATTCAGTTCACAAAGCAGAAGTTCCAGATGTGGGGTGCGGCAGGCTAGAATCTCTGGCTGATTGAATCATTGACCTAATGTTATCAAAGCTTTGGGTTGCTTTCAGCTTTCCACTCTGCTGTTTTCCCTATTGGATCCCAGGTGGGGCCACCACACTGCCATTGGATGTTCCCACCAGTCTCTAGAAACACGGTTTTGGTTCATGTTCACAAGAGGACATGATTAAATTGCTAAAAGCATGGGATGTTAGTAGTCCCATTCGGTCTGATGAACTCAACTAAAGTGAAGTTCTCATCCCTGGACCAAGTAACGGTCTGGATATCTAAGAGTCTCCATGGGAAGAGTTGTCAGTCTAGTGGCTATGAATGCCCTCTTAATTTTTCATTTATAAATTAGTTGACATCATGGAACACTTGCCATATTTCTCACAATTGAACTTAGAATGTTAATGAAATTAAAATTGGAAAGTGATTTTGTTGGGAGAAATTTTATTATAAATTATTAAATTAAGGTAAAACACACTTGAAGTTTTTATTATATATAATTATAAATATGGTTACATGAATGAAGCCAGGCATATTTGCAACTGTTTTTTTAACAACACTCTGGTTATTGCACATATTGATATGTATCTGTAACTAATACTTAATTTAATATAATTATCACTAAATATAAAACTGGAAAAAAGTGTATTAAATGATGAAGAAGATAAGAGGATTAAACCTAGGTCACCAGATTTCTGTGAGAAGTGATTTAGGTATTGAATCATCTCTCCAGCCTCCAATGTTAAGACTCTTAAGCAAAAAATACCTTTGAAATTACTAATTTTGCATACATGATCATGTCATCTGTCCAGGACCTATTATGATAGAATCTTTGATAAATACCAGACTCCACTAGAATTATGATAACAAAATTAAACATGATCATGTCTGTCTTAGTTACAAATTGTACTTGGATATGGTTAGTTTGAGGCAAAAGGAATCAAACAAGCAAACAAACAAACAAACAAAAAGATGTGAGTATCCAGAGTGGAAAGAAAAAAAGTTTGAAGAAGAGAAAAAAAGAAAGGGAGGGGAGAGAAAAACAGAACCAGCCAAAAACATAAGAAAAATCCTCAGCTAGTAAGAATCCCCAGATATGTATGAATTCACCAGGGCTGCCCGCGGAAGTATGGAAAATCACTGGGAAATAGTGTACAACTTATTTGCTTAAAATTTTTGGTTAATGCACTTTCGCAGCATTTTGCCTATAAACGACTCTCACTTTGCACTTTATTACGAGGCAGAGCTGTTTTTCTTTGTCCCTCCTTCCATCCCTGGATATACTTTGTATCGCTCAAGAGCTATAGAATTGTATCCATGCCTATTGTTGCCCTGCTGACGGGAATTCACATAATTGAAAGCGTTTATCCTCTCTTAGTAGAAAAATTGGGCACTTGGACATAATGAAAGCCCCCATCGTTGTCCATGGCACAGAAAATCCTGTTCCCGTCAGCTTTGCTCTAAAGTTTCCACTTTCCCAGGACAACCTGTTGAAGATGGAGCCCAGCACCAGACACTCTGGGATGTCTTGCTGCAAGCCTGGTGTCCCAGCTCTCAGAGATATACTTGGCTACTTTACCAGCCATCAAAAAACAAAGCAAAGCAAAGCAAAGCAAAGCAAAGCAAAGCAAAGCAAAGCAAAGCAAAGCAAAGCAA
>JADRCD010229690.1:0-18395 GCA_019843815.1 Montemys delectorum | reverse complement strand
GTAACCCTCTTCGCATGCTCCTTAGGTGATATAAACCCTTTCTTTTTTATCTGAGGGGTCCTGTGGTAGCTGTGTTTGTCCTGCGCTGTGTAGGAACCAGGGGTGCCTTCCTCACCGCCTCTCTTAGGACAGGGAGCTGAGGCAGTGACAGCTCACTCTCCCTGCGTCCTCAGGGGAGACAGCAGGTCTCATCCCGGCTTCTGAGGGCCCTCTGCCTGTTTCAGGGCAGTCCATACAGACACTGACCACCACCTCTGCCTTCCCTCCTGGTGCCGAGAGCCTACACCCGGAAATGGCAGCTGTGACGGTGCATCCCCCACACTTAGTCACACCAGGGACTCCTGTTGGTAAGACTCTTCGCCCTGAAAAACCTGTGTGAACCCAGCTTCTCTGTGAGGAGCAGAAGCCACAAGAGGTTCATCCCTTAGATCAAGGTCACATCGCTCTACCTCATTTTTTGCTAGAGTGGACCTTTCTGACTCAACTCACTCTTTTTTCATTACCCCAAGAAAGGCAAAAAAGTGATCTATCCTAGATGCTAAGAAGAGAGAAGTTGGGGGCTGCTAGGAACTGACCAAGGAAGAAGGGTAAGGGTAGCTGATTTATTTCCAAGTCAGCTGGCATCCTGTAGTGGTATCCTATCTGCAGGCCAAAGCGTCAGCTCCAGGCCCTTCCCACCCATTCGGTGTGGCCCTGAGCAGGTGCCCTGCGATGTATTGGGCTGTGTGGAGCAGGAGCAGCTGTGTGACGGGAGGGAGGACTGTCTTGACGGCTCCGATGAGCAGCACTGTGGTGAGCTGGAGGGACTGCATCACACACTGGGGATGGCAAGAGGGCTTCAGGCCTGGGTAGTGCATATGGGAAGGATATGGGAGGGACTGGAGCAGAAAGGAATGGGGAGAAATTGTAAAAACGACCAGAGTCTTTGAAGATGATGGAGAGAACAGGCTACGCCTTGGGTCCCAGCCGGTTTTGTCAAACCTGTTTGGCTGCTGAGGATTTTCACTGTCCATCAGTCTACCTTCCCACTTATCTGTTGATACATCCACCTATCCATTCCCCCAGACTCACCCATCTACCCATCCACTTAGCCATTGCTCCATCTACCTCTTTATGTATCTGTCACCCACCTTTTCTTTTTAAAAATATTTTTATTGTTTTTATTTATGTGTGTGTGTGTGTGCATGAGTGTATACCACATGTGTGTACTCATGGAGACTAGATAAGGACATTGGATCCCTTGGAATTGGAATTAAAATGGTTGTGAACCACCAAGTGTGTGCTGGGAATCATATTTGATTCCCAGCAAGCAGTGCTCTTAACCACTGAGGTATCTCTAACCCCACCCATATACTCTTAAATCTACATATCCATACACACACCCATCTTTTCATCCACACATCCATACATCTGATCTTTATTCAATATGTCTATCCCTCTCTCCAAATGTATATCCATTAATCTATTGACCCATTTATCTACTCATTTTCCCATGTAATCATTTGCTATCGATCTTATTATCTACTTATTGTCTGTCTGTCTATGCATTCATTTATTTACTATTGCACCTGCCTACCCACCTATTTACTTTCCATCTACTTAGCTATCCCATCCACACACTCATCCCTGTCCATCCATCTATCCATGTACCCCCATATTCATCCATCTATACTCATAGTCTTACTCATCTGTCCATCCATTGTCTGTCCATCCATCGTCTGTCCATCCATCCGTCAGTCCATCCATCTGTCCATTCATCTGTTCATCCATTGTCTGTCCATCCATCGTCTGTCCATCCATCTGTCCGTCCATCCATCTGCCTATCCATCCATCCATCCATCCAAGGTAGATCATTTCCATCAAAGCTTGTTTTTCCAATCCAAAGAAAAAGTGTTAACCAATTATAGTAACCGACACCCACCCCGGAGAGGACCCATTCAGAGAGAGGATAGCCAAGCGGAAGGGCTATTCTGCATGCACTGACTTCTCTCTGGATACTTACAAGTAGAGAAACTGTGAAACTGTGTAGAACAAAGACCTTATGGGCTCATCCTGGGTGGAAGATTCCAGAAGCCCTGGGAGGAGTAGAAGGCCCAGAGCCTCTGCTCAGCAAACTGTCCTGGTCTTGGCCTCAAGTTCAAGGGACTCAGTTTTTCATCCAGCCAGAAATCATTTATGTGGCTCCCTTCTCTCTCCTCAAATTACCAATTGGCAGCAAGTGCTGAGCCCTTCACTGTGCCTACTACCGCCCTCCCTGGATTGCCAGCCTCAAGGGCCCTCTGCTCCCCAAGTCAGCTGAGATGCGGCAGTGGGGAGTGTCTACCCCTTGAGCATCGCTGTGACCTTCAGGTGAACTGCCAGGATGGCTCGGATGAGGATGACTGTGGTACGTGCTGGCCTGAGGCACAGTCCTGAGGGTCCTGTTCCTGCTTGAGCCTCCTTCTAAGCCCTGGTGTGCTGTCTCCTGCAGTAGACTGTGTGTTGGCACCTTGGTCTGGCTGGAGTGACTGCAGCCGCAGCTGTGGCCTGGGCCTTGTCTTCCAGCACCGGGAGCTGCTGAGACCTCCCCTGCCTGGAGGCAGCTGTCTGTTGGACCAGTTCCGTAGCCAGTCCTGCTTAGTGCAAGCCTGCCCAGGTAGCCTAGCACCCCCGAAGGCAGCCAGGGTTGGCCGAGGGCTGTGGGAGACCTGGTTGGATCATATCAGAGACTCCCAGCAAGTGCCCTGCTCTCCTTGTACAAAGATAGTCATGTGATCACTGCTTTCAAAGAGCTGTCAGGATACTCACTCCTCTGGCCCCACCCACCCTTCCTTGCCTGCCTAGGGAGCCCGAGGGACTCTCTTCACTCAGGGTTCTCACGTTGTAAACTGGTATTCCTACACTGTCTTTTCTACCTCCATCCACTCACGTTTCCCTGGGTGAGGAGGAAGGAGGGTGTTTTAAGTGATAGCTAGCTACCACTCACCTGCCCCTGGCTCCATAGCTGAAGGTCTTATAGACCCTTTTGTTCAGTCACTCGACCACAGTGGCTCCCAGCTTGCTCTATGTGCTGCTGAGAGGGTACCTGGACACACACACACACACACACACACACCAGGCTCTGTAGCTCCTATATCAGGTTTCCCACCTCTGGCTTTGGTAGCTTCCCTATATCCCTGCTGCCAGATGTACACCACTTTCGAGTTTTGTCACTGTAACCTTGCCAGGGACTGGAACTCTATCCTCGGAGTTACCAGGTGGCTTTCACTGATCTTCTCACCCACAGGCAGTTTTCCACAACACAAGGACTTTAAAATTACTAAGGTGTTGCCCTTGGCTGCCAGGCCACAAGCCCCCAACGGGGCTGGGAGAGGCTCCCTGGCTTGGCCCTTCTCTCTCTACACAGCCTGTCTCCTTGGAGCCTTTCTGATGGACCCCCTTCTTCCTCTACAGTGGCCGGGGCATGGGCGGATTGGGGGCCCTGGGAGCCCTGCAGCGTCTCCTGTGGAGGTGGCCACCAAAGTCGCCAGAGGGACTGTGTGGATCCTCCTCCCAAGAATGGAGGTGCCCCATGCCCCGGGCCTTCCCATGAGAAGGCACCCTGCAACTTGCAGCTCTGCCCAGGTGACACAGGTAAAGGGAAGTTGGCTGGGAGGGGCCTTCGACAGTAGAGTCCCCCGGTTTGTCTCAGGATCTTCTGGTGCCCACCCTGCTTGAGCTCTTCTTTCCTCAGAATGTGAGCCAGGCCGTGTGCATGTGAATGCTGAACTGTGCCAGAAGGGACTGGTGCCCCCATGTCCACCCTCCTGCCTGGACCCCGAAGCCAACAGAAGCTGCAGTGGGCACTGTATGGAAGGTGAGGCAGAGCCCAGAAAGAGGAAGTAAGAGGTGCCCTCCCAAGCTCAACCCTGTCCCTAATTGACCTTTCCTTGCACCCAGGATGCCGCTGCCCTCCTGGGCTCTTCCTCCAGGACTCTCACTGTCTGCCCCTCTCTGAATGCCCCTGCCTGGTGGGCCAAAAGCTGATGCAGCCCAGGCTGGCTTTCCTGCTGGACAACTGCAGCCAATGGTGAGCATGCTACACTAAGGGATGGTGCTAGTCCAGGGTTGAGTACTGGGGTGGGAGAGGGTGCTGGGCCAGGGGAGGGCTCTGGATCAAGAGATGGTGGTGAATGGAGAGAGACTCCTGGTGCTGATGGGTCCTTTCTGTTCTCTGCAGCATATGTGAGGAGGGGACATTGCTGTGTAAGCCAAGGGCCTGCTCCCAGTCCTGTGGCTGGTCTGCCTGGTCCCCCTGGACTGCTTGTGATCGCTCCTGCGGCTCTGGAGTGAGGGTCAGGTTCAGGTATGGAGCTGCAGCAAGAATGGAAGAGATGGGGAGGGAGGATCAGAGCGGGCTGCCCTAGTAGGTAGGGTAGTAACGGATGGGAAAAGGATAATGAGGGTGGGAGTACTGGGTGGTGAAGGAGGAAGATGGATGCCCAGGCAAGTCCCTCTTCAGGTCTCCCACCAACCCTCCTGTGGCATTTGGAGGTTCCCTGTGTGAAGGTGACAGGCAGGAACTGCAGGCCTGCTACACAGACTGTGGGACAGGTACTATAAAACAGGGGACTGCCTACCTCTTCCCAAGTCCTTGACCTGGCTGGTGCCTTGGATGGCTGGTGAGTGAAGCTATGCTGGAGGGGGCTGGTGTCCTCTTGTCCCCTTCCCTGCCTGAACTCCAATGCCAACAGAAACTGCAGTAGGTACTGTGGAAGGTGAGGCCTAGCCAGAAAGTGGAAGCGAGAGGAGTTGTGCCCACTCCTCCACGCTGTGGTCCTGGAACCAGGCTAGGTTAGTGGGCTTTGGGGTGGGATTGGCTCTTGTGCAGACTTCCTGGATACCTGGGCAGGCTGGATGCGGGGACAGATGTCTGCGGAAGCTGGAAGAATAAGGCTGCTGTGTGCTACAGGTGCCCAGGGCAGATGGGACTCTTAGAGGCAGAATAAAGGTGCCAGTTTGCCCCTTTGCCTCAGGCTATGTGGGGACCAAGGGAGGTCTGCAGTGCAGGCTCCTTGCTGTTGGTCTGTGAGGCAGAATGAGTGGCGGTGACAGGGAATGAGGGCAGGAGGCTGAGTAGTGGGGTCCTGGAATCAGCAGAGAGTGAATGATGATCTCAGACGGGTGGTCACGTGTCACAGGAAATGTTGACATTTCCTATATAGAGAAATCTAAGACGAGTTGGGCCAAGCGACTGAGGATGGGGAATGCATTGTGGGCTGTTGGCTGAACCATGGGGAAGCATTGGCGTGAGCTCAGGCAGGTTCCATGGAAAGCTGTGCCCTGGGGAAGAGTGAGATGTGGAGCTGCAGAGTAGGGTTCTAATAACAGAGCCATAGGAGCAATCCTAACCCTTCATAGCCTCTTTGGACCTGACCCAGACCCCCAGCCCTTTGGCCGGCCTGCCTCTATACAACAGGCTTTCCCTTCAGAGGAAACTGTCTTTCCTTTCAGAGATACCAGGTTGGACACCCTGGACATCCTGGTCCTCCTGCTCCCAGAGCTGTCTTGTCCCTGGGGGAGATCCTGGCTGGCGGCAGCGTTCTCGACTGTGCCCCAGCTCCAGGGACACGTTCTGTCCCGGAGAGGCCACCCAGGAGGAACCCTGCAGCCCTGCTGTATGCCCAGGTACAGGCCTGCCTTCTTGGTGTGGCTGGGAACCTTAGTGGAAAGAGGAACAAAAAAGAATGAGCCCTTGACCTAGTCTAACCTCCAGGAAGGAGGGGAAAACAGCCAACCTGGTGGATGTCCCTAAGCCACCCCACCTCACCCCAACTCAAAGTCTCCTTAAAAATGGGAAACTTCGATATTATTTGGGATTATTTGAAATCCCTTCCTCCCCTGCCCATATTTTACCACTGTGGCCTCTGTTCTTCTTGACAGTGCCGAGTGCCTGGGGTTTATGGGCTTCCTGGTCCACCTGCTCAGCCTCCTGCAATGGTGGCATCCAGACTCGTGGGCGCAGCTGTTCTGGTTCTGTTCCTGGGAACCCTGGATGCCTAGGACCCCACACTCAGACCAGAGACTGCAACATGCATCCATGCACAGGTGCCACATTTCTTCCACACTCTCCAGGTGGTCACGCCCACCCTGGGTTTTGACCATTCCAGCCCTTCCCTTTTCGATTATCTGACCTCTGACTTCAGAACATGCCACAGAGAGCTAGGGAGCCTTTGGGGATTCCAGTGTCTCTCCAAGTCCCCTCCTCCTCCCACTTGCTAGGAACCAGATACTGGGCCAGACACTTTACTTGTCCCTGATAAGGGTATATGACCTTGGAGGCAGAGCCAGCCATGAGCAAAACTCAGTGGGGAGTGGCATCAGCCCATGAAATCTGCTTTCTTTGCTCCTTCATCCTCTGAGTATTCCTCCTGGCCCAGACACTGGTGTCCTCCTGTTCTCAAGAGCATTCAAATCCAGTGGCGCCAAGCTCTGGGACGAGGGACGGGAATAGAAGAGGACTGGTGGGGAGGGACATCCTCACCTATGCCCTGTCAATCACTACATCCAGGCTTTCCTTCTTGTCAGCATCTCTCCTGGCTCAGACATCTCTCTGTCTTCTTACCTAGCCCAGTGCCCAGAGAACATGGTATTCCGCTCAGCAGAGCAGTGTCTCGAGGAAGGGGGTCTGTGCCCTCAGCTGTGCCTGGCGCAGGATCCTGGGGTGGAGTGTACTGGCTCTTGTGCTCCTAGCTGCAACTGTCGCCCTGGCCTCTTCCTGCATAATGCTAGCTGCCTGCCCCTCAGCCAGTGCCCCTGCCAGCTGCATGGGCAGCTCTATGCACCGGGAGCAGTGGCTCGCCTAGACTGCAACAACTGGTAGGCTAACAGTAGAGGATGGGGGTGGGGACAGGGCAGGGGAGAGGTGGTAGGAAGGGAGGAGCTATGCTTCACAGTCAGGCAGAAATGGACTCATTCCCATACTCTCTTATTGGTGCATGTTGGGGGGGGGGGGGGGCGGGGAGGAGGGTCTCGCAGAGGACCGTGTACTGAATATGTACTGAAGCCTTCTGGAAGGGGTTTTCTCTTTCTTGAATGTAATTCTCTACATAGGAGCCCTTGGAGTCTGCTCTTTGAAATACCGATTCTCAAAACTGACACGAGGTTTTGCCAGCAGAGGGCACTCTAAAACACTCTCCCCCTCCCCCCAACACACACACACACACACACACACACACACACACACACACACACACACACACACACACACACACACGTACACACTCTACCCTAAGCATCACAGAGCCCACTGAATTTGGCAGGGAAGTCTGAGAGTCCAAGTCACAGCATTTACTTCATGTTATATATTTGGTGGCCCAGCTCCCTTGTCCTTGAGGCAGGTATCCAGTGCTTCAAGGGCAAGGGCTGAGTGAACTGGATTAGAGCTCACTGAACCATCTCTTGGCAGCACCTGCATCTCTGGAGAAATGGTGTGCACCTCAGAGCCCTGTCCAGGTATCCCCTCCATGTGATAATCATCAGTACTGAGACTATGGGAGACTTTAGACCCTTCAGAGATAGCCTCCTAGGATGTTGGTAATGTCCCAGGAAAGTCAGGGTCCAGGGCATCTTGCCCTGGTCTCAGACATCTGACCCTTCACCCTGGCAGTGGCCTGTGGCTGGAGCCCCTGGACTCCATGGAGCCCTTGCAGCCAAAGCTGTAACGTGGGCATTCGACGGCGCTTCAGAGCAGGCACTGCACCACCAGCTGCCTATGGGGGTGCTGAGTGCCAAGGTCCCAACCTAGATGCTGAATTCTGCAGTTTGAGGCCGTGCCAAGGTGAGAGTGGGGACCTAGGGCCCGAGATGTCCTTGAAGAACCTATCTAGGGTTCCATCCAGAGAGAGACCAAGAATACCCCTTAGGATCCCATGAGTTCTATAAGGAACTTCCCTAAGGGTCCTAAGAGATGGGTCCCCAGAGGCCTTGTGGGTCCATTCCCTAAGAAAGACCTTCCCTAGAAGCTAGCCCACTTCCTCTCTGGAGTCACCAGGTCTCCTAGGGTAGAGGTGATCCTGCAGGTGAAGTTACACAAAATGAGAAGGATATCTGGTTTTGGGAAGGATATGTGCTGAGTGTGGAAGGTGAGACCTTTAGAGACCCTGAATGTTACCCATAGGCCCTGGTGCAGCATGGGGTTCCTGGACTCCATGCTCAGTGCCCTGTGGTGGTGGCTACCGAAACCGCACTCGAGGCAGTGGCCCGCACAGCCCTATTGAGTTCTCTACCTGCAACCTGCAGCCCTGTGCAGGTGAGGGGATGCCTTGGGGAGACTCTAGTTCTCATTGCTGGCAAGCTAGGACACTTCAAACACCCTGCCCTCTGCAGCCCCGTTGCTTAAAACCGTGTGAGCCCTATGGCAACCTCAGCGATACCCAGAGCTGGTGCCTCTGCCATGCTAGGATCCTAGAAGGAAGCTGAGTGGACAGGCTTTGTGCTACCCTTTTGTCGCATGTGTCTACAGGACCAGTGCCAGGTGTGTGTCCAGAGGACCAGCAATGGCTGGACTGTGCCCAGGGTCCAGCCTCCTGTGCCCATCTCAGCATCCCTAGAGAGGCTAACCAGACCTGCCACCCTGGCTGCTACTGCCTCTCTGGAATGCTCCTGCTAGTACGTATCCCACTACCTGGCACTGCCTCATGGCTTGGGACCCTGGTTCAGGAAAGAAGAGATAGCTAGAGGCCTGGGCAACGGTGCCAAAGGTTTGGGACTGGGGACAAAGAACCCGCTAAGTTAAAGACACCCTAGAGAGCTGGTCTCTTGTTTATGAACGTGGTGGTGGATCAGAGAAGTGTTTTGTAAATTTTACTCCTCCAAATGTGTGCCCTCTTACTCACAACCTACTATGTGCGGAGCATTCACTGAGTGCGTAGTTTTAGACTGGGCAATCAGGTGAGTGGACAATGTCAGGCATACTCAGGGTTGCCGCCTGGTGCTGGCTAGAGACACGGCTACACTCCTTAAAGAAAATGGTTGCATGGGGTTGTTGGAGGGTGCTCTGCTGTGATTTAAGTCACATGGTTCATATGAGAAAGATATGTCTCACACAGTTGATTTCATTTAACAGTTCAGTCTCAGGCCTTACAATGGAAGGGGGTTATTTTCTGCCTGAAGGAGAGGCCCGTGTGCCCATGTGATTCTCAGCTGAGGATCTGCTTTGCCCACGGACAGAGGGACCTGTGTAGAGCTCTATGGAAGGCATCTAGGTGGCAATTGAGATAGACTGGGAAACTGAGTTCTGGCTTTGACTGGGGCAGGCTGGAGCCGAGATGACAAAAGGCTTTCTGTTCCAGAACAATGTATGTGTGCCTGCCCAGGACTGCCCCTGTGCCCACAGGGGGCACCTTTATCCCCCAGGCAGTGCTGTGATTCTTCCATGTGAGAATTGGTAAGACCCTCCCACCCTCAGTTCTGCAGTAGCCCTGTGGTTCCTGAGGGCCCAAGTATGGCCATCTGCCTCTCCTAGGAGCAGGGGATATTGGTTCCAGTTGGCCAAAGAGATACCCATCCTTCCCCTAGCCACAACCAACCAGCCCTGCCATCCAAACCTGCCTGCAACATTCCAGCCGCCCATCCTTGTCTGTCTTCTCTCAGGGGCTGGACGCACACTCAGTGGCAGAGGAGTTGCCTGGCATGTGTCAGACTGTTAATTAAATCGCCAGTAATGAAATCACCTGTCTTCTTATTCCCTACTTGTGTTAATTTCTAGGATTGTTGTAACAAAATATACCATACCTATATACATACACAACATGCATATAAATGCATGCATACACACATGGACACCAAGCATATGCACATCCATCCATCCATCCATCCATCCATACATACATACACACAAACACATACACATGTACACAAAGATGCACATGTTCTAGAGGTAGGTGCCTTGAAAAGCAGCCATTGATGGCCACACATGTCCTAGCTCAAGGTGTTGGCAGACCTGGTGTTTTTTGAGGGCCGAGAGAGCATTTGTTCCAACTCCCAACTCCTTTTTGGCACCAATCTGGCATTTTCTGGCTTGCAGATGGCTGTCTCCTTCTTTCCATCATCTTCCCCCTGTGTATGTCAGCATCCAGATACCCTTTTCTTACAAGAACACAGGTCACATTGGATTGGCCACATAACCTCCCCCCCCCCCCCCCCCCCCCCCACAACCTAACTAATTAAGTTACCTCTGGAAGGATCTTATCTCAAAAAAAAAAAAAAGGTCATATGTGCAAATTCCAGGAGCAGAGTTTGAGCATAGTCTCTGTGGGTACCAAGTAGCCCTGGGTGCACTCTGCTTTTCCTTCTAGTTCCTGCATCTCTGGGATCATCACCAACTGCAGCTCCTGGCCTTGTGAGGAAGGTGAGAAAGGCTTCTCACTCATGTGCCCTTGCTTCTCATCCCTGGCAGCCATGAGTCTCGGCTGAGATAGGAGACAAGCCTAAGGAGACCCGAGGCAGAAGGTGTCATGGTACCTCTCCACATCGCATCATTCTCTTCTCTCCTTCTCTCTGTCCCTTATATACACCAAGGCCAGCCTGCATGGTCATCCTGGACTCCATGGAGCATATGTTCAGCCTCTTGCAGCCCTGCCCGACGCCACCGGCACCGCTTCTGTGCCAGGTCCCCCAATAGGGCACCCTTCAGCTTGGTTGTGCTGACCACAGTGGCTGCCCCCACAACTCTCTGCCCAGGCCCTGAGGCTGAGGAAGAGCCATGCCCCCTGCCAGGATGCAATCGTAAGTGGCCCTTTAAGCTGATGCTTGTCCTGAAGCCCAGGGTGGGGCCGTCTCTGGGGTACCTCATCCTTGTACCAGCAGCCTCTAGCAACCTTAAACCTTTTCACATTCCTTCCTCTCAGAAGCAGGGGGCTGGAGTCCTTGGAGCCCCTGGTCTAGCTGTAGTCGGAGCTGTGGAGGAGGCCTGCGGAGCCGGACCCGAGCCTGTGACCAGCCACTGCCCCAGGGCCTGGGGGATTTCTGTGAGGGACCTCAGGCCCAAGGGGAGGTCTGCCAGGCTCAACCATGCCCAGGTAGCTGCTGAGGATGTGGTGATCCTAGGAATGAAGAATAAGAAGTTGGGAAGCAGTCTTGGGAGACAGACCAAAGTCTCTAACCTACTCTCTGCCCATTCTGTCTTCCCAGTGACCAACTGCAGTGCTATTGAAGGGGCAGAGTACAGCCCCTGTGGCCCTCCTTGTCCCCGCTCCTGTGATGACCTTGTGGTGAGTCTGGTCCCCCTTGATATTCCCACCTGACCTTTGGCTGTCCAGAGAAACATCTTGTGGGAACCAAGAGTATGGCCTTGACTCATAGTCTGTTGCAGAGAGTAATGGGGGCAGAAATCCTGATTTGAGGCTCTGGTTTTTAGTGTACAACAGTGTAGGCTTGCTCCATCTTGCTGATGAGAGAGCCAGCCTCATCCAGCAGCCCTTGGCTTTGGTACAGCCAATGTTTCTAAATTAAAATGCCATTGCAAACACAGCATAAACATGTGGGAGGGAGAAATCATCTCACTATATTCTTAAGTGCCATAAACATTTGGTGTACAAAGTGTGTGTGTGTGTGTGTGTGTGTGTGTGTGTGTGTATGTGTGTGTATGTGTGTGTGTGTGTGTGTGTGTGTGTGTGTGTATTTCTGAACACCTACACAGACACTGTAGACACAGATGGAGGCAAACACAGACAAAGGTCTCTGAATCTGTGATCCCACATTCTGGGGGAAGGAAGACAGACATGGATTAAAGACAGGACATAATAAGAGCTCAGAAGATGTAGATGGCACTTTGAGGCCTGAGACACACACACACACACACACACACACACACACACACACACAGACTGGCAGCAAGGGATGGCTCCAGAGAGGTGATGGGGGAGGAAGAAGGGGTGCAAGAGAGTTCACCTAGAATGGCATGCACTGTAGGTCATTGTGAGCAAGGCCTGTTCCCATCTCTTTCCCACGCAGCCGTCCTTGCTATCCAGCTTTCCAGGGCACCTGCTCCCCAAGTGCTAGGGAAGTCTGGGCATGCCTCAGTTCCCTGGCAATCAGTGCAGATCCCACACTGAGTCTGCAACCCCTGGGAATTGAGGTTTCATATTTGTAGGGCCCCAACTCTCAGATACATCCCTTGGGAGCTGAAGGGTTAATCTGTAGGCCTGCTCCCCACCTTCCCCTTCTCAGTAGCAGGGAACTCAGTGGCATGCCAGGCTCCCTTCCTCCCCTTCATCAGTTCTTAAAAGAGAAAGGAGTTGTAAAGTCTTGTTTTTCTCCCTCTCTGGGCACCCTTCTTCATTCTCACAGTGCTCTGTACTCATGGCAGGGACGTGATTCAGACAAAAGGAAGGGCTTTTTCAGGTGCATTGTTAGAAGCCCATCACTTTGCAGAAGGCATGGAGGCACTGAGGGCAGTGGTCATATCACATCCATAATCGGGAAGCGGAGGGATGACTCAGTCCAGGACCCCCTCACGTGGAATGCTACCACTCACATTTAGGGTGTGGTTTTGTTTCCATGGTGATTCTAAATCAAGTTAGCAATCAAGATTAACCATCACACCCACCACCCACCACCCTTCCAACTTGGTCTGGGATTCTTTCTAACTCCCTACCGTAGGCCAGGCCGTTTCCTGCTGACTAAACCCCTGCTTGCTCTCTGCTCACCCCTCCAGCACTGTGTGTGGCACTGCCAGCCAGGCTGCTACTGTCTTCTGGGCAAGGTACTGAGTGCTGATGGGGCCATCTGTGTGCAGCCCAGTCACTGCACGTGCCTGGACCTGCTGACCGGGAAGCGACACCATCCAGGCACTCAGCTCTTGAGGCCTGATGGCTGTAATCACTGGTGAGAGGCCATGCTGTATTCCTGGGGCAGGGGGTGGTGGGCACCATGCTGACAAGAGTGGTTTGCCTGGGGTCTCTGCATCTAAGCTCTGGGAGGCTCAGACAGTGCTGCACTAGATACCCCCTCCCCTGGAGAAGATGTAGAACAGGCCCCATGACATGCATCTAATAGGAAGAGAAACTGAGGCAGCCAGCTCCATGTGTCTGCTGAGGACTGAGTATTCATTCCTGAGGAGAAAACTAGCAATGGACAAGGTGTTTATTCCTGCTGCCGGCCTTCACTTACCTTCAAGCCACCTAGAGTCATTACCAAATACAGCACACCTGGTGTGCTATCCCATAAGGCCAGCTGACTGGACAGGTAGGCTTCTGAAGCAGAAGAGACGAGGAAGAAGGGAGTGGACTGCACCATGAAGGTGCAAAGATGGAGAGGAAGGAAGCATAAGCCAGATGAGTTCGTGACGGCCGAGGCTGTTCTAAACTGTCATCTTTTCCTCTGGCTCCACTCTTGCCCAGCACCTGCATGGAGGGGAGGCTCAACTGCACAGACTTGCCCTGCCAAGGTATGTGCTAGCTTGCAGGGTGGGGAGGGGAATAGGCATGTACAGAGAGTGATCTCATGACCATATCAAGTATATCCAGTGCCTACCCTACCATTCACAGTGTCTGGAGACTGGTGTCCGTGGTCAGAGTGGACAGCGTGCTCCCAGCCCTGCAGGGGCCAAAGAAGGACCCGCTCCAGGGCCTGCGTCTGCCCTGCTCCCCAGCATGGGGGTGCTCCATGCCCTGAGGATTCAGGAGAAACAGGAGTGCAGCATCAAATGGAGGCCTGCCCTAACCCCATTGCATGCCCAGGTGTGATGTTCCCACGAGGCCTGTGACCCTGTCTCAGAAGCCTCAAATATATGTTCTGACCCTGATGACCTAAGGCCTCCTGGGTCTTCCAAGACAGATGATTCTGTCTCCTTGGTGCAGTGGATGGAGCCTGGAGCCCTTGGGGGCCATGGTCTACCTGTAACGCATGCCTGGGGCAGTCCTATCGGAGCCGGGTGTGCAGCCATCCTCCCACCTCTGACGGAGGCATGCCTTGTCTTGGGAGCCACCAGCAGAGTCGCCCTTGTCGGAACAGCTCCACCCTGTGTACAGGTGAAGGCTTTAGGGATGGGGTAGGGGAGAGTCCTTTGTAGGTCTAGAGACACGCTGCCTCTGCCTCTGGCTACCACGACACATAGAACCGTTCAAAGGGCAGCCTCAAGGTACTTGCCTATGGTTCTGGGTGAAGTGTCGGGGCAGGGCCAGTGTAGGTGTAACTCGAGGCTCTTAGCTCTTGGGATAGCTCCTTTACACTAACTCTTTCCCTTATTCCTAGACTGTGGAGGGGGCCAGGATCTCTTACCCTGTGGGCAGCCATGTCCTCATTCCTGCCAGGATCTGTCCCTTGGCAGTACATGCCAGCCAGGCTCGTCAGGCTGTCAGTCTGGCTGTGGGTGTCCCCCAGGCCAGCTCTCCCAGGATGGGCTCTGTGTGTCCCCTGCTGACTGTCAGTGTCACTTCCAGCCTAGAGTCATGGGTCAGTATTGCCTCCCTTCCCCTCACCCCGCCACCCCTTCCACCAGCAGCCCATTGAGCTCAGGGTCACTCTGCCTGGTTCTGCATCTCTACCCATGGGGCCCAGGCCCAGGCTATAGGTTGGGAACTGGAAGCCCTACATTTCCCATACCCCAGGCTAGTCCAGGTTAGAGAGTTTGCATCTCCTTTTCCTTTAGGACGTGGGCAATGTTGGAAGGGGTTCTAGAATGTAGGAGCGTCTGATGAGGGGCAAAGTGAAGCTGTTGTGCTGTCTAGTGTTCACCCTCACTCCTGTGGCCTTCAGGGATCCCTGAGAACCGGAGCCGGTCAGTAGGGTCCACACTCAGCTCCTGGGAGAGTCTAGAACCTGGAGAAGTGGTGACTGGGCCCTGTGACAGCTGGTAAGTGGGTTGGGAGTGAGCCATAGAGCTGGACTATGGTGCCTTCAGGGACGTGGACCAGGCCCTGTTGCTGAAGCCCCTTTCCTTGTCCCCAGCACCTGTGTGGCAGGTGTCCTGCAGTGCCATGAGGTGCCCAGCTGCCCTGGCCTTGGGATATGGAGCTCCTGGGGGCCCTGGGAGAAATGCAGTGTTTCTTGTGGAGGAGGGGAGCAGCTACGATCCAGGCAATGTGCCCGACCTCCCTGCCCTGGACTGGCTCATCAGACCCGAATTTGCCACATCCATGTCTGCAGAGGTGAGCCCAGCCATCCTCTACCCAATGATCCTTTGGCCTTGAGTCCTGTCAGGCCTGAGTCTGGCTCTGAGTGCCTGTACAATCCTCTTTCTGTCCCCTATTTTCCCTTGTCAGTTATGAGCAAGTAAAGGAGGAGACAGCCAGATCGTGGGAGGAGACTCTGCCAAGAGGGTGGATACCATGCCTTTCAGGCTATAGAGATGGTGGACACAGAGGAAGGTAGTGAGGCCAGGGTCAGACCGGGCACTGACTCCAGTGTTGTCTCAGAGACAGGCTGCCCAGTGGGCCGACTATACCGGGAATGTCAGCCCAGCGAGGGGTGTCCCTTCTCCTGTGCTCATGTCACCGGACAGGTGGCCTGCTTCTCTGAGAGCTGTGAGGAGGGGTGTCACTGTCCAGAGGGGACCTTTCAGCATCACTTGGCCTGTGTCCAGGTGAGAACTCGGCTGGCCAGGACCAAGGCTGCGGCCACTGCCCCTGGTATCTGGCAGTTCCCTACCCCCAAGGTATCTGTGGCCTCTTAGACATTCCCCTTTGTCTTTGTCATGGGACCTTAAGTGGCACTGAAACCGGAGAGGCCTTTCCTGCTGGGCTCTCATAACTGCGCATGGCACATGGACCAGCAGCCCCATCTTCTGTGTGGGGGACTGTAGATCTTCATTGCCTCTCTCTTCCCTGCCGTGTCATTGTGGGGGAAAGACCCCCACACTTTCACCCTACCTGGCCCCAGATCTCTGTCTCCAGCTCTGGGGACAGAAAGTCGGTAGGTATTCCCTCTGCTCTGTTGAATCCAACAGATAGATGTTCTGGGATTCCACATCTAATCCTGATGGCCTCTGCCAGCCAGAACCTGAGATGATTTCTGGCCCTATTTCCTCGACTGAGAGATTAGGACACTGAGCCTAATGGAGAAAGGGTTGATCCCAGGTCCGGAGGACGTTGAACGCCAGTGCCGGTCTCACACTGAGACATCCAGGGTCCTCTGATTACTCGAAAGATTCTTTCTGCCTCACTGAGCCTTGGAGCCTTGGAGCCTCTGCCAGCATCTGCCTGTGTCGCTCTAGCTGTCTGTAGAGAAAGATGGCCGACTCTTAGGCTGGCTCACAGCTCACCGGGCCTCAGTCCTATGTGTACTGGGAACCGTCTCCTGAGGCCGAGGTCCCTCCCTTCTTTACCATTCCCTCTCTTTCTCCAAGTCTCATCAGAAGCTGTACACAGATACCCAGTAGGAGGCCTCCTGGGAGATGTCACTGTCTCCTTCTGTTCACCCACCCAGGAGTGCCCCTGTGTGTTGACAGTCTTGCTGCTGCAGGAGCTGGGGTTAGCTAATCCTGCACTTGGATCCTATCCAACCCTGCTGGGAGATGAGGGCAAGCCCCTTGGACCTGGAGATGAGCTGCTCCCAGGCCAGATGCTTCAAACAGTCTGTGGAAACTGGTAAGGGAACCAACAAGGTGGGGACTGGGCTAAAATGTGGGGGGAGGGGTTAAAGGAAGGATTAGAGGGTGAGGATAGGGAATCCTGAGCTCTGTCCTCCAGCCTGGCTAGGACTCCTTGGCCACTTTGTCCTGCGCCTCATGCCTGTGCTTTCCCCCCAGCTCCTGTGTTCATGGGAAGCTGTCTTGCTCTATGGAGGAATGCTCCAGAGTCCATGGCAACTTTGGTCCCTGGGGCATGTGGAGCCTTTGTTCCCGCTCCTGTGGTGGGCTGGGTACCCGCACCCGAACCCGCCAATGTGTGCTTCCCACACTTGTGCCTGGTGGGCTGAGCTGCCGTGGGCCCCTCCAGGACCTGGAATACTGCTTCAGCCCGGAATGCCCTGGTAAGGGAAACAGGACGTAATTGGGCAGACACTTGCCTGGCCAAGTATGGCTCAGCCTGTCTTTATCCTGCTGGTATCTCTGGAGTTCCCTTCCTTTTGCTCAATAGTGCTAGACTTTTGTTTGGGTCTCCAACGAGCACTTCTGGAGATCTTAGCAGATGCTCTGCAGTGTATGTGTGCTGCCGGGAGGGTACATTGCAGCCCTGAAACACTTCTGAGCAAGGTTTCCTTTTACACAGGAACTGCGGGGTCCACAGTGGAGCCGGTGACTGGCCTTGCAGGTAGCCCGAGTCTCCCTGCACCTCTCCAGTATGGACTATCTTTGGGCCTCTTCCCTTCCCATTCTGCTTCCGGGAAGGGTTGGAGAGCCTTGGCTGACTACTTGAAAGTGTACTTACTTTCCTCTACCCCTCTTTCCCACAGATGGCTGGGGGCCGTGGTCTCCATGGTCTCCCTGTTCCCACAGTTGCACAGACCCTGCTCACCCGGCATGGCGCAGCCGCACACGCCTCTGTTTGGCTAACTGTACAGTAGGGAGCTCCTCCCAGGAACGTCCGTGTAACCTACCCTCCTGTGCAGGTATGACTCTGAGGCTAAACTCTGAGGCCCTAATCACAGCCTTCAGACAACTGAATTCAACCCACACCTAGAGCTCAACATCTCATTCCCCTAGAACAATCTAATCTAATCTCAGATCTAATCTAATCTCAGATCAGTGTCTGACCCTAGGCCTCTAGTTCACTCTATTAGCCCTAGCAGATGCTCTGAGCTCTGCCACGTCTAGCAGTCTCCTTTGTGTGTGTGTGTGTGTGTGTGTGTGTGTGTGTGTGTGTGTGTGTGTGATGTTTGTCCCCTATGAGAGCAAGGCACATAGACTCAGTTGCCAAAAACCACACACCCATCAGCATCAGATACAGAACAGGAGCCCGGGTTGGGGATGAAATCACAGCTGGCCCAGGTGAGGAAACCTGAACCTGAGCTGGGACAGGTTCTGCTAGCTCCAGAGCTTTCTTCTCATCATGCAGCGCCGCCCCCATGCCCTGGCCCTGGCTGTGGGTCAGGGAACTGTTTCTGGACATCCTGGGCCCCATGGGAGCCTTGCTCCCGCAGCTGTGGTGCGGGTCAGCAGCGTCGGCTACGAGCATATCACCCTCCTGGGCCTGGTGGACACTGGTGCCCCGACATCCTAACTGCGTACCAGGAGCGCCGCTTCTGCAACCTTCGTGCTTGTCCAGGTGAGGGGAGCTAAGGACAAAGAGCAGCCTGCTTCCGGCTCCTCCCTGCCCCTCATCCTGCCTCTGCCCCTGCTCTTGCCCCGCCCCTGCCCCTGCCCCACCTCTGCTCCACCCCCTGAGTAGCTCTGATGCCTTGCATTAGCCTTCCTGAGCACGCTGCCATCATCTCCTGGTTCGTGGGATATGTGAGGCCCTAGGTCTGAGCCAAGCCCTGATAGAACCATTCTC